>SNQJ01S0012093.1:116044-128168 GCA_010110895.2 Picea sitchensis | reverse complement strand
GAAGGAAGCATCAACTCCCTGGTTTCTCTAGCACCAACTAGAAGGAAGCACCAACTCCCTGTGTTCAAGCCCCCACTTGAACCTCTGAGGACACCAGTCCTCCCTAGCACCTCCCAACCACCCTGGATTATGAATATGAAATATTGAAACCTATTACAGTGATATAGTGTTCAATAACAGCTTACCAGTCTCATCAATGTTCTGCAAGATTTTGCTACTCAGACTTCCTCATTGTCTTCCAGCATGCATTCACTGGCCATTCTGTTCTTCTGCTTTTTATTCTCTGTGCGCCATGTCCATTCGCTGCAGAGTTCTTCTTCTGTTCTTTTCAGCTACTGCACTCTGATCCTTCTTCATGCATGAATCACCTTCAACAACAACATCCACAAAAATTCCAACAACAACAACAACCGCATCTCTTCTCTTCATGTTGACTCTTCATGTTGCGAGCTTCGAAAAGGAGCTTGGCTGCTCTAGATCCCTCCTCTACGTGACCCCAGGCAGTGACCACCGGTTGCAGCGACATTTCACCTTTTCGGTATTTCGACATTCGTACCAGATGCGATCCTCGAAATTCCGAGGCAAAGCTTATCTGCACTAGGTCCTTCCTCCACGTGACCACAGGCGGTGACCACTGTCTGCGCTAAAAGGCACTGCGAACTCATGATCTTCATCGACCCTGATCGATGGTCCATGATATTGATGAATCAACAGTCCAGATATTTTTGCGATCTCGCATCTCGTTGTTCCTTAGATGGAGGCTCTCATCACTCCAAGTCGCGATAGGCGAAACTCCGAGATGGAGCTCAGATCGACAATCCACATTCTAGGTGATCTGACGGTCCTTATATTTTCGCGATCTCGCATCTCGCGGTTCCTTAGATGTGGGTTCTTGTCACTCCAAGTCGCGATAGGCGAAGCTCCGAAATGGATTCGGATCAATGGTCCAGATCACACCTTGATCTGACGGCTGTGGTTAACTCGCGATTTTGCATATCGTTGTTCCTAATATGGAGGTTCTCGTCACTCCAAGTCGCGATAGGCGAAGCTCCGAGATGGAGCTTAGATCAACAGTCCAAAATCTTGGTGTATTGACGGTCCAGATCTTATCGTGAGTTCGCATCTCGCGATTCCTGTGATGGAGGTTCTCATCACTCCAAGTCGTGAT
Organism: Picea sitchensis; assembly: GCA_010110895.2. Classification (NCBI taxonomy): domain Eukaryota; kingdom Viridiplantae; phylum Streptophyta; class Pinopsida; order Pinales; family Pinaceae; genus Picea; species Picea sitchensis. The sequence continues at coordinate 127,000 of SNQJ01S0012093.1, read as the reverse complement.
AGGTGAGACTTTGAGATGGAGCTCAGATCAACGGTCCTCATTCTTGGTGATCTGACAGTCCTGATCTTTTCGTGATCTCGCATCTTGCTGATCCTTAGATGGAGATTCTCATCACTCCAAGTCACGATTCGTGAAACTCTGAAATTGAGTCTTTGTGGTGCTCTGATCTTTCGCCACGCGTCCTTTTGATCAACGGTCCACGACTGTCCCCGATGGACAGTCAGGATTACTTCACAGCTTTGGAGAGTTGGATGACTCTTGGACTTATCTGCCTTGCAGCTTCACCATATCTAATGACTATTGAGCCTTCGTAGATACCCTAGATCCTACGACCCAGATATTCTCGCGATTTCGCCACTTTGTGATTTCGCCGCTTCGCGATTTTGTCCACCTTTGCGATTTCACCACTTCGCCGTGTAATGAACATACAGGTCCTCCCTGATCCAACGATGGATGTACCCCACACTTAGATCGAATGACCGAGATCTATTCTTGTCTACTGCGTGCTAATCCTCTCTGAATTCATATCCGACGGTCATCAGGGATTCCGAATAAGATCCAACATTCACTGTTTCTCCTCCTCTTCCATTATCACTGCATTGCTGATCATGCTGATCTTTGACATCGCTATTCTTTCCATCAATGACAAGCTTAGTCTCAACTGTAAACCTTCCAACAGATGGTAGTAAACCTGATCCAATGTTACTTTGACTTGATTGGGATTTTGAAAAAGAGACAAATCATATTTTAAGTAGCATACTTGAGAGTTACTATGCCAATGGATCCCACAAAAGGAAGGTGATATGTGGACCTAACAATGGGAAAGAACTCGATAACCTTTACAATGTGACTGTGTATATGTATGACTAGATTAATCCTACTACTGAGGGTGTACTCAATTGGGGAAGTATCAATTTGTGCACGTTAGATTCAGAAGAATTCCTAGAACATTGGCAATAGAGATTACAAGAGGTATATACAAGGAGATGTGCTCGTATTACCCACACATTGCACTGGATTGGAGTTGAGGTATATGATCCCCTGAAGTATGATGTACTAACATATGTAGATCTTTTTGTAAGAGAATTTGAATTCCAGATACTAGATCAATATAGATTACCATCTTTAGATATTGTGCTGAAAGCGACTCACAACTTCAAGGTAAATTTCAAGTTTGAAGACGATACCCCTTCGGTAGACACAAATATGCAAGTTATTAAGAACAAGATATTTACATTAGAAGACTCGATGGTACCAATACCCTTATGTAGTGCACTCAAATATTCTATGGCTTCTCAAAAGGTTTTGGAATGCTATAACATTGCCAGAGAAGATCAGGAGGACAAAGACCTAAGAAATTTGCAAATACTAGAAATCGATGAAGAGTGCATAGTAGAGGGTCCCGAGGTTGAATATTCCAGGTATGAAAATCCATTGAAAACACATAAGGTGAATATTGGTACGAAGGATAATCCCAAGTTTGAAAACATTGGAGATTACTCAAATGAGGAAACTATCGATAAGATTTCTTATTTACTGTGCGAATACAAGAGATTTTTTCGACTACATTCTCAGAGATGAAAGGGATTGTTGGGGAACTAGGGGATATAAATATTCCTTTGAAGCTGGATGCCAAGCCAGTGAAGCAGAGACTGTACCGATTGAACCCAGTATATAAGCATAAAGTGAAAGAAGAAATAGATAGGATGTTTGAAGCTGGGATTATTGAAATTGTCGTAGAGTCAGAATGGATTAGTCCGATGGTGATTCAGGACAAGAAAACATGTGGAATCAAAATTTGTGTGGATCTGTAGAAATAAAATGATTATTTCTTACATGACCCATTTCCTACCTCGTTTACAGATGAAGTTTTTGAAAATGTAGGAGGACATGAAACTTACTCATTTACTGATGGATTCTCTTGATATCACCAGATGAAGATTGCACATGAAGATAGTAATAAGACATCATTTTTGAAAGAATAGGGATGTTATCAGTATACAATAATGACTTTTGGATTTAAAAATGAACTAACAATATTCTCTCGAGTTGTCGTCGTAGCTTTTAAAGAATTTATTCATTCTTAGAAATATATTTGGATGATTGGACAATGTTCAATTTGTTAAAAGACCATGTGGAAAATATGCACTTGATTTTGGACAGATGTAGATAGTTCAAAATTTCTTTAAACACGGAGAAGTGCATTTTCTGAGCACTGTTTGGTATCTTGTTGGGTCATGTAGTATGTAAACAAGGAATTTTGGTTGATCCTATGAAGATTGTTGTTATTTTTTATTTTCCACCACCTACTTTAGTGAGACTACTACGGGAAAAATTGCGTCATACGAGGTACTAATTTTTTTTTATTAGGGGATATGTGAAGATCACATCCCTTCTGGAAACATTGTTGAAGAAGGAGGTAAAGTTTCAATGAAATGAGGAATTTCAACAAATTTTTGATACCTTGAAGCATAAACTTGTTACTGCATCAATTTTAGTATTTCCATATTGGAAGAAGGAATTCCATGTCCACATAGATGGATCATCTATAGTGTTAGGTGCAATTGTAGCTCAGTCAGGGGAAGGAGGTTTGTACCATCCCATTTCATTTTCTAGTAAATTTTTTTCGACTACTGAACAAAATTATACTACTACAGAGCGTGGAGGACTGGCAATGGAGTATGCACAATACAAGTTTAGGAATTATATGCTAGGATCCCATTTTAAAATGTATACAGATCATTCTACATTGATATACTTAGTCAATAATCCAATTTTTTTGGAGGGAAGATATGAAAATGGCTATTACTATTTTAGAAGTATGATTTTGAAGTGATTGTGAAACCAGGGAAATTGAACTCAGGACCTGATCATTTGTTGCGCATACTAACATGGGAAGATGCAAAAAATTTGGATGAAAATCCATTAGATGCGCACTTGTTCGCAACAAATATGGTCGATGATTAATTCATAGATATTATCTAGTTCCCGAGCACATGAGTATCCCCACCGGAATTTACAACTATGTAGAAGAAATAGTTAGCAGTAAAGGAAACAAAATATCAACTTATATAGGGGAATTTGTATAAGTTAGGCGCATACAGTATTCTTCGATGATGTGTATTGGAGCACAAAATACCTATGATATAATCAAAGGCACATGAAGGATTCATGGGAGGCTACTATGTAGGGAAAGTGATGGTTCATAACATTTTTCACCCAGGAATTTGGTGGCCCACCCTTCATAAGGATTCTAAGGAGTTTTGTCAGACCTGTGATGTCTGCTAGAGAGTTGGAAAGGCATCCAGAAGATATGAGATGCATTTAATACCACAAGTTACGTTGCATACTTTTGGTAAATGGGAAGTTAATTTCATTGGACCGATCAAACCACTAGAAAAAAAGGTCATAAACAAGATATATAGTCACTACGATAGATTATTTGACCCAATGGTATAAATCATAGCCTGCCAGAGATTGCAACGCAAATACTATTACGTGGTTTCTCTTTGAGAATGTTGTTACAAGGTTTGGATGTCTGAGAATTCTTATGAGTGATTAGGGGACCCATTTCTTGAATAGAACGATTTATTCTTTGACATAAGAATTTGAGATTCACCATCAGAAGAGAACACCTTATCATCCTCAAGAGAATGGAACAATGGAATCATTTAACAATATACTGGAGTATGCACTCACAAAGATATGTATTTTAAATTGATATAATTGGGATTTGAGGATTCCTGTAGTACTATGGGCATATGGAACTACATGTAAGAAGCTGACAAGATAAACACCATTCCTATTAGTATATGGACATGAAGAAATTATGGCCATGGAATTCATTGTGCCAAGTTTGTGCATTATCGTGTGGATAGAGCTTACAAATTCTGGCGCAATAGAGAAAATACTGTCAGAGTTAGTGGAACTAGAGGAAGACCTCTTCATCGCAGGATTTCATCAACACATTCAGAAAGTGCATGAAAAGGAATGGCATGACATGCATATTAAAAAAGAGAAGTTCCAGATGGGAGACTTTTTCTTTATGAAAATTATTTTTTGCAGCACCTTGGAAAGTTCCAAATGCACTAATGGGGTCCATATCTGATAAGATTTGTGACAAAATTAGGTGTTGTTTAATTTGGATAAATTGAATGGGGAAACCATGGAAGGGCTCATAAATGGTAGATGACTGAAATTGTATAGGGATAGTCGTGCTTCCACACACTAGTCTGAGCACGTAGTATGTGTACCATAGTATTTTTATTATATGGTCTTATAGAGGAAAAGAAAAAGAAAAAAAAAAGCAATAAAAGAGCTTGAGGCAAGACACAATAAACATTTTAAGAGATAAATTTCTAAATTGGGCATTGTTCAAAGATTCAAAGATGAATAAGAAAATGTTACAGAAAGAAAGGAAAATTGAACTACGCGAAGAAAGGATAATTGAAGAACCAGGATAAAAATCATTAAAGAGCAAGCATAATGACAAGATATGGGGAACACATGGTCATAAATGAAGAGCGATGATGAGATTTTGAGAGGCTAGAAAATATAGACCATGATCCATTTAAAAATATGAATTTAATATAGAATATGGAAGGAATTGAATGTCAATATAGTTGGATGGGACTGAGAATTTTGGGCACAAAGAGGAAGATAAATGATAGAAAAAACCTATAAAAGTAGACAAGGGGTGATGAGAAAGGGTTATTGTTGTGTGAACAATGGAAGAGAACAAATATCCATAAGATTTTTTTTTTTTACAGAGCTGAGTGAGTTGCAGACATAGCCAAGTTGCAAAAAGTCATGACGCTACCAAATGTATGATAATCCACATCAACAAGGAAGAAGTCGTGCACTAAGAAGGCAACAACACCAATAGAAGAAGAAACCCCGAGAGAAGAGGAATCAGACCCAATCAATTTTCCCAGAGCGTATGTGCCATCTAGAAATCCCACAAAAAAGAAAGTAAGACTGTAGAAGGATCTAAAATGTGACTTGGTTACACCGATGATTCCACTTGAGGTCACTATTTAGGGGGATATGTTGGGCGTAATAGGAAGCTTGATACTTTCATACCATGACCTTGCTGATCTAAATAAGTTTCTAGAGTTAGTGCTAGAAAATTACCTTCAAACATCACTCAGACCTGATTCACTTATAATCACAGTCGGGCCACAAGAATGGGCCATAGAACTTCAAATAACAAACACACCGAACCTATTGGAGATCCCACATTTTGGTAGAAGCACAAAAATAAACATCTACGTCAAGTTAGTGTTAAGTTGCATCCATGGATGGTTCCTATGGTTGGATAGGGTAGTTTCGATCGACACCCAATTGATTGCGTGGATTACAATATTTTCCTCAACTAGGGAGGACCTGCTACCCTTGTTCATATACAAGATGCGGGAAAAAAGCATTAGTAGAAAGAATGAAGGAAAAATATGGCACACACAGAGGATCACATGGATTAGATGTCGCAAGAATCAATGATGATACTGCAATATTTGTAACATAGGTTTTGGCTTGCAAGTTACTTAGGAAATGTCATAGAGATCAGATGCCAACAAGATTTATAGTAGCAGAGGAAAAATGCGCAATATGAGTGATGATGAACTGGGCAACATTCTTGTTGAACCAATTATTAATTGACTGTAGGGAAGCACATGAGAAAGGTTTGGTGTTCCAATATTCTTGGTTATCGATTTTAATTTCATTAGTTTCTTGGAGGGAGACAAAATAAATGCAGTTCCTGGAGGGATGCAAAAACCATACTTGGCGGAAAGGTATGTTTCGTTGTGGCATACCACACACAATAATAGATAGATGGACAAAAACATCACCTTATATGTCTCTAAGGAGACAATGTTGCAATTAATTGAATACACATGATCTGAAAAATATCAAACGAGTTCAGATACCAAACTCAACAAACTCTGATACCAATTCAGCCCGAAAATCCTTAGATGTCAATTAGTTCATAAATACACATAAACATCCGACCCAATTCGGGAAATTGAAGATCAAATTAACTATTTTAAAAATATCATGTGAATGCATTACTTATCCATAAACTTCATTAACTGATAAATATAACTTGCGGAAATAATGAGTGCCAAAATAGAGAGAAATAGATCGTCCTTATTAATGCTCAAAATGCCAAAATTACAATAGATGGTCTTTAAAAATGTCAAATTATGAATACACCCTTCAAGTTGGATACTCCAACCCAAAAATAAAGGTCACCATTAAAATCCTCGTGAAATTATGAGAAGAATGAGTATAAACTTGACTATATTCTGAACAAGTGCCCATAAAGCCCTTTTTGCATGTATAATGAGACTATGGGTCTCATACATGTCAAATTGAAATAATAATTTCATAAACAACACTTTTACACAAAAATAACATCACCATCAGATTCATCTCAAAATTATGAGAAAAATGAGTATAAACACCCTATACCTTTCTCCAGGAACTCAATGGCACACAAAATGAGGCAAATCAAAACCAAGAACACCTCTTGCACACAAAACAAGGAAAATTATGAACTTGGAACGAACCCCAATGTGTTGGCACACACTTCCATGTCTCAAGCATTGGTTTTCATGCCCATTAAATAGGCCTGGGTTTTCTAAACCACCAACCGAATTTCAGACAAAATTGGTTTAATATTAAATATATTGTTTCTGGTTTGTTATAACAAGTAGAACCATTGGCGCAATGGTTAAGTTTACGATAATATATAACAGAGGTTATGGGTTCGATCTTCAAAAATGCAAGTATGTTGGTTTTTTGTTATAAAAATATAATTAAATTGTTGGTTATATATATATGTGTATAACCAAAATAATAACCAAACCAACAGATAACCATATGACTTGACCACCTTGGAGTTCAAACTTGAACCATTATTGGCTAATCTGGGTCTGCCATGTGGCAACCCATGATTGGCCCACCTCACACCATGCCATGTCACCTGCCAACTATATTGTATGGTCATTGCCACGTGGAGCTTGCTGATACTGCCACATCACTTCCCAATCACTGCCATGTCAACATACAAATTATGACTATACCTACCACCATTAATTGCCACATCACCATATGGGTGCCACGTCATCTGTATAGATGACAGGTGGCACATTTTTTTTGGTCCACATGGACCCATGAAAATGCCAAAAATGAGTGACACATGGCATGCTCTCGTGTTGGCATGTCACCATGTTGACATCAACATGATTTCATCCTGTGACTTGTAAAGATAGGCCACGCAGAATCCTATTGGATTTCCATGTGGCATCTCTGCTTTGACTTGGTTTGACCACACTTTGACCAACCATAACGTCTTCATACGAACTCTATTTGAGGCAATTTTTGCACTGTTGGGAAGCTATTGTCGAGCTCTACACAATGAAGTAGTTTTCAATAGAATTTGAGAATATCAATTTTTAAGCATTTCAGATCCTCCTGGACCTCTTTTGAGCATTCTGGATCCTCCTAGACCTCTGTGAGTATTGCTGGATCCTCTTGGATCACACCTCCCCATTGAATAACTTTTGGACATCCAAAAGTATGGTTTATTTATAAATGAAGTGAGAATGATTTTGCCTCACTTAAATCTAGTATCATCCATCCTTCCTGCTTGGATAACAAGCACCTGACTCACCAGAATGATAATGAAGACTGAAACAACATTGTTGACCAAGTTAGCCATCCGCTTAAACTCACAAAATCTTCCATTCATTGTTGTAGTAGCCAACCATATTCCACTTATTAGTAATAAATTGAACAACAAAACTGAATATACAGATGTGAAAGAGAATGAACCATCAACATATTTTCCCTTCTTAACATGAACAACATCAACCAAAGGACCTATTCTTCTTTCAACCGTAGGTTTTAAATATAGATCCTAGATATTAGCATTAACTAGCATGTGCCCTAAAGTTCCAACTGTCAAATTAGTCTCCATATTATGAGCTCTCACAATGAACTCAGTCCCATCCTTGAAAAGGTGATACTTGTTCTGTTCCTTGTAGAAAATGGCCTTCCTTTCATACAAGTATGGACTTCCCAAAGCCATCCCCCAAATGTCGAGTGGAACAACGTCTAGCTCTACCCCATCAAAGAAACTGGATGTGATTTTAAACCATAAATTGCATTTCTTAGTTACCTTTACCTGAGCATTATCACAAATCCAACCCAAAGGATACAGTCTCGGATGAGGCCTAGTTTCCAATACCAAATTCTGAACAACTTTCTCTGAAATAATATTTACTTGTGATCCACTATCAATAAGTGTATCAATCTTAGTGTTCTTTGAGATAACTTGTAAATGAAATAGGTCATTTCTTTTCCTTCCATCAAAGATTACATTAGACTTTGTAGAATAAGTATGAAAAATAAAACTTGCAACATAATATTTACCTTTGATTCCCATAGTTGTAACCTTAGTTTCATCCTTAGAATCTGATCCAATATCCTAAACTATGGTCGTCATCTTCTATTTACCCTTTCTAGGCTGAGCCCACTTTGGTTTCAATTCTGGATGCAACTTACAACAATGCTTCTCATAATGTCCTTTCTCCTCACAGTGATAACATGTAGGCTTTTTCTTTTCATCCTTCTTTATTGTAGCTCTCTTCTTACTCTTCCCTTTTCCCTTCGACTTCTCCTCGAATTCATTTGGATCCTATGACACATCCTCAACATCATGTTTTCCTTTGCTGTCCTCAATATGAGTATCTTGTACTGATACTTCATCAATATTAGTAGGATTACACATCAATATAGTATGGAGAAGATATGAGTGCATACCACCAATATAGTTTAGAAGAGTCTCATGAGTATGTAATGGAATTCCCAAAGAAAAAGCCTTCCTCTTAAATTATTGTGTATAAGCTTGAAATTTTTTCCCTTTTCCTCGTCTCAAATGTTTCCAAGAAATCATTGGTGTTTGCATATAAGCTAATGGATAAAATTTCTTTCTTAATGCAACAACAAATTCAATCCAGGAAGAAATGATTTTACCATGTTGAATAAGATTAGCTTGTGTTTGACTCTCCCACCATATCAAAGTTGTTCCACAAAGGCGAAGAGTATCCAAATCTATCCTTGAAGTATCCTCTATGATTTTCTATACCCTACAATACACTTCAATCTATTTGACCCAATTATCCAAGTTCTCTACATTCAACTCTCTATCATAAGTAGGAAAATCAAAATTTACATCGATCTTTAACAAAGGCAAATCATGAGAATGAGAATACTTCTTAGAATGTTTCTTCCTCTTATGAGAATAATGTTCACTTCCATATGAAGAATATGATGATGATGATGATGATGGGGATGAGGGATACACTGGAGGTTCTTCACCTTCTCCTTCTCCTTCATCTTTTACCATTGTTTTAATTGAACCACCTTCATTTTGATGAGAAGTTGCTCTTCATATTTCTAGGTCTTTTTCCACAATTCCTTTACCATGGATGTCATCTTAAGGAACATTTTTCAAAATTCCTTATCATCCTTAGAAAGAACATATTCATGCTCCATTTCTTTCCTTCGATTCAAGCTCCTTGAACCAATTTCAGGATTATAACTTGCAAGCTTACCTTCACCTCGCTTAGACTTCGTGATCTGAAAGTGATCTTTTAAAGACTATGGTTACGCTTATGAATGATTTTTTTAACCATTGATAAATTGAAGAGAAGAATAACATTTAATGAAATAATATTGCATCCATCATAAAGAATGCAGAACAAAAATTAAACATTAATAAAAACAAACCATAATGCCAATATTGTTAGCAGAGTTCGACAAGGTTTCCTATGTCTTCGGGCCTTTATCTCAGTCGGGGAGGCTTTCTTATTAATATTCAATGCTTCAAAATTACATCATAAATGCATCACGTGGATTACAAAATTCTCTAGAGGTGTTCTTCTCTACCTCAATATTTCAACACAACTGATGACACTAAAAAAGGCTGAGCATAGCTCTCGGAAATGGCCTCCAAAGTTCGCTTCCTCAATGGCTTCCTTGCATAAAAATGGCTTGGACCTCACAATTATTTACCATTTCTCTTGTTCTGAACCTCCTTGGATTTTCAAAAAATTGTACTTTATATAGATTCTGAGTTGGGGTTCACCTCCCAAATTCCTCCCAAGATTTGTCCTAAAAAAGGGCTCCAAATCCTCAAAAATGGGCAAAAATCCATAAAAATCAGCATAATAAACCCAACAAAATCCAAAACCAATGTTAAAAACCCACTTCTGGAAAACAAATGCATTCCAACCCCTTGTACTCGAGCTCCTGGTCATATGGGATGGCCCATGTGGCCACGCGCTAACATTGGCGCCCTAGTCCTCCGCCAGACTCCTTTGGAACTCTACACCTGGTCATATGGTCCTAGTCCATAGGCCCAGGTCGGTTGGGATAACCCCCCACCAACCGGAATCTAGCCCCAAATCTCTCCAACCATCACTTTAAACCATATTTGGGATAGTTTTTGTAACAAGCACCATTGTATCCCATTCGGTCTGCTGGTTGTTCCAAAGTCTTTGTCTTTTGTGGAGGTCAGGTGGTCAAATCCTGCGGAGTGCCACGTGGAACCATGTGATTGTGCCATGTTTCAACTTTGGTTTGGACCCATATGCACAGTTTCCTTATCTACGGTTCCACGTTGTACCGTATGATTGGTCCATGTGTCATGTTTGGATTGGCCTTATATGTACGATCACCTGCCCAATCACCTATACAATCAACCTGCATAGTTAGCTTCCTACCATGTGTCACTCTTGGAGCGTGCCATGCCATTGCCACCTATAAATATGTATAGCCATGTGTTAGACTATCATTGGGCCACATCATCGTATGGACTACCATGTCAATGTCTGTACAGCCCATGTGTCAAATCCGTATCGTGCCAACTCATTCCAAAAATGCCAAAAA
>SNQJ01S0012093.1:103395-114916 GCA_010110895.2 Picea sitchensis | reverse complement strand
TAATACTTATCATATAAAGAAGAAGACGTTTTTACCCTATATGGGTTTCCTTGGGAAATATCTGTCTCTATGTTTCTCATATATGTGACTGATGTTGAATGTGCCATTGTTCATTTCCTTGCATTATTGTGATTATCATTGAGTGCCTTGTAAATATTTTAAAAGAAGCATAATTGTTTAAGTACGGTAACAACTGATTCACCCCCCCTCTCAGTTTTCCAACACCATCCACTATCTCGATTACTTCAAAATATGTTTTGTTGCGCACTCCATTGATGTTAAAAAATCACCCATGTTAGTCTTCCAATCAGAACAATCTTGTATTGATTTGCTAGCCTTGACTAAATTGGTGACCATATCAACTTTGGTTTTCCCATCATTTCCCATGTCTTCTTTTGAATGACACTCACATCAGATCCCATATCGAAGATGATATTATCCATATCATAGTCTCCTACATGTGTGTTAAGCTAGAATTTTGTATCTGTCCTTTACTTGGATTGTACTTGATTAACTACTTGTTGTGCTCTAGGTACTTCTTTATCTTGTGCACACAAGTTAATCATCCCATGCAGTGAATTCAATGCATTTTCATCCTTCATTAGTTCTAAACAACTCTTTAAGAAACATTTCAGAGCACTTACCTTCTCAACTATCCTTTATGTCATCACACTACAAGGAAAATACCCTCTAGCGGAGGTTTTTGCGGAAGTCCCTTTAAAAATAGCCCAAAATTTTGTTTATAGAAGAGGACACTAGTGGAGGAGAGAAGGCAGAGGTTTTAGCAGATATTTTTTTAATGTTCTTTAATAAATACGTAACACACTGGTGTGTTTCTAATATGGACGCACCCGTGCTCTAAAAAATGGTGCATCGTGGTAGGGTTATTTCAAAAAAGTATATACTCTAGTGCACTACTTAAATATTTCTACACTGGTGTGCATCGTTGCTCTCAAAAATGGTGCAACGTGGTAGGGTTATTTTAAAAATATATATACTATGGTGCACTACTTAAATATTGACGCATCGGTGCGTCTAATAATCGAGCACACCATTAAAGGGTTAAATAAAAAAAAATACCGACCATAAAATTCATTTTTACCCTTTTCAATGTTGTAGAGATCTCAAGCATCGGTGCAACTTTTTCCTCTCTGAAGCACCTTATTGTCAGTGCTTCCCTTGCTTCCCTTCCTTATTTTTGTTGTTTAGTGCGTGGATTTTGAATTTTTCCAATGGTGGAAAAGTTTGGTTTTTTGGGCTACATGGAAACGAGGAAATGTCCAGGTAATGTCTTTATTTCTTTATAACGTGAAATTTTAGCGGATTAAAATATAAAATTCAATTAAAATTCCACTGCCTTAAAAAAAAAAAAAAAGTATGCACGATGCATTCCAGTCCTTTGTCTTGCACCAGAGATAGTGCACCCTGAAAATTTGCAGGGTGCACCGAAACACCATGCGTAATTTTTTTAGGCGATGCAATTGGAARCTCTAACGCATCGGTGCATTGGGTAAACTTTAACGAACTGGTGTGTAATTTTACTGATGCACCGCCTAAAATAATATAATTGATTTTTCATGGTGCATCGAATTAACATTGATGCACCGAGGAATTATGTTAAATGGCGCACTGCATAAATCAAATATATTATTTTATGTGGTGCATTGGTAAACTTACGCACCACCGTAAAAAATTAGAGCCTAAATGCCAAAGTACCGTAATTATCAATTTTTAAAAAATTATTGGTGTAGTGCGTCATCTTTCTTGTAATGCACTGGTGCATGTTGGGAAAGGATATGCACCGCAGTAATAATTTTTTAAAAAATGGTTTTACGATGCTTTAGGATTTTAAGTTTCTATTATTTTAGGTTGTGCATCGGTAAACCTTAATGCATAGATGCAGTAAGTTTATACAATGCACCATATAAAATAATATAAAAAAAATTGTATGGTGCATTATGTTACATGTGTGCACCATATATGGTGCTCACAAGTAATAAACGCACCACGAGCAGTGCTTGACTATTTTTTGGGCGCACTGGTGATGAAATTTACTTATATTTTGAAGAAAGTTATTTTTCCATTTTTATAAATAAATTTCTCATTTACTAAAAATTTTTATGTTTTATGTATGAGGTTGATGTATTTTATATGTTAATCATGCAAAGACATCAGCAGAGAGAGAAGTAGCAGCAGTCGCATAGGGTTGACCTATACAATGTTGTACGGGATTGGGAGGCAAGGGAGAGGGAGATGTATTTGTACCCTCACCCTATTACTACAACAACCCAAGTCCTCTTGAGGAATGTAGGTCTCCTTAAGTACTATGAGGAGGATACATCCCTAAAGGGACACTCCTATTTATTGGTGCAGTTGATCCGTCGATGGGATTTCCATTGAAAATCTTTATGTGTCAGTCCTGATTAGTGGTACCAACCCACTGAGGAGGATATATATTTTATCATTGGGATATCCAGGACATGTGAGTATTTTCCCCAGTTCCTTGATGTCCCAGTCGGTGTTGCAACAAAGAGTTAGCTCATGTACACTCATAGATATATTGGGTTTGATGTACTTTATTCAGTTGATTTTAAGGTGTCTGGTGGGAAGCTATGGATCACTTATTTTAGTGTAGAGGAGGTTAGGTGCCTCTCAATGTTGGTGACTACCATTGCACACTTTACCAATGATGTGAAGTGCATTAGTTTCACTCTTTTGTAGTATGTTGATTCTTTGGTACAAAAACCATGATGTATTAGATGCTATGCCAGTTTTTTGTTGCAGTTTTATATAGCTCTAGATAGATTTCATGCTATGATATATGGGAGGGAGAACTTCCCTTTTTCTTCAGAGTTTTTTTGTTTATTTTTTGAGAGGTTTATGGAGACGAGGCCTACTTTTTCCCGTCATCTTTCTAGATCAGTGACTGAGGTGTGGATACATATATGGGGTAAGATGATTCCCAAGAGGGGCCATCCAAAGTCACTTACTCTTTATCAAAAATGATAAGTCACTTACTCTTTATCAAGAACCTTTTTCCATTTGTTTGGAGAAGCTCCCATTCTCTTTTGTCTTCATCCCTTTCGTCATCCCAAGTCACCACACCTGGTTTTTTTTCAATCTTATTTTTGTACTCATTGGCATAATAGAAAGACTCATATGATATGTACCCCTTTGTCATAGACCCCTCGGGGTTTTCCATTTGTAGAACAAATCCTTTAAATTTATTCTTGTACCTCTCTAAGAAGAACATCCAACGGCAATAGACCACTCTGACTAATTCAACCTCATCTACTAGGTGAATTATAAGATGAAAGTACAAGTCCATGAAACTCGTCTGTAGTTCATTCTCAAACATACAAACAATCTCAGCTATGTCTTGACACCACCATGGAATGATACTCATATGAATCTCCTTTGATGTGATCCAACATACAAATTTAGATTATTTAGATATGGTACATCGTAGGTCCTGGGGGAAGTCATGTTTCACACACCCACAGATGAGTAGAGGATAATGACACTACAAAGTAAACACATGCAAAATTAATTATGTTTTATCCTATGGCATAACAATTAAAAATAATAATAAAATCATGTTTTTGACATATGTACTCTTACAAATCTCAAATGGTCATGTGATTTCAACCCCGACAAATGGTCTTCCATAGTGAAGTTGTGTCGTAGTGAAGACCCATATAAATAAGGCACCTTCACACCCAATATAACTTCCTTTATCCAAGGAAAGATCATATTTCTTCAAAATCCATGGGACATCACCTTCTTTGAAAGACCAAGAGGGACCAGCCTCTCCTCTACTTTCTTGTCTTGGCCAATGTTTCTTTTTATCTTTTGAAGAAATAAGATCTCTCTTAACATCCAATGTGTCACTTTCTTTGTCCCTGTGGTGTAGAGCAGTTAGTGAGGGAGTGTGATGTTAAGGCACTCTGTAAGTGAATTCATCGGCTCAAAACCTGTAGGGACACCTCAAATATATCCATGGTAAGGGTTGGTGCGGTCCATGCCGGGTGCGATCCCCAAGTGATTTTGACAGCTTATATGCCCCTAGGTCGTGGCATCTCATCCATAGTCCAATCCTACAAGTTAGGGATACTTAGCTAACAAAAAACAAATGTCACTTTCTTTTTATGATATGTCCCTCCATAAAGAAGATGAAACATTTTTAAATATATGTATGGGATCTAGTAAGTGGGAAATCTTAAAATTCTCCCAATATGGGAGCTCATAAAAGAGAAATTTCCTTTTCATCCCAATGGGAAATTTCTCAACATAGGTGTCTAATAATTATGGATCATTGAACATAGGCTCCCCATTTGAATCAAACATTTATGTAATCTCCTTCTCTCTCTCATATGCTCTAAGCCATTTTGTTGGTGTCATTATTGAGGTCCTTTGGGTTCTCTTTGGTTACCATTGAAAGCGTATGTTTCTATTCTGTAAGGGTGTTGTTCTAGGAGGAATACCCTGGAGTATTCGTACACTGAATTTCGTAGGTGGTTGGAGCACATAGCCTTCAAATAAGGTCCACAACATTTAAATCCATGATACCCTTTTGTTAAAAGACCTACAAAATTATTAATGTATACAAATCACGTTAGCATTGAATATCATAACAATCGCAGTGAATTAAATATGCCAAAAAATATTGTTACGTATATAAACAAATCAATAAACATGTAATTTATCGGATAAAACTCCTAATCCTGGATAATCATGTGTGGTGTAAGAACATATTCCATACAACATAAAACTCCTCTATGTTGTGATGGGTTTTGATACATCGTATACATGTATCCCTTCTCATAATTTCTTCAATTCGTCTACCAATTGTTGTAACTAGACATCCATATTCTTCACTTGTCTTCTACCAGGGAATATAAGATCCAAAATAAGATGTTCATTATTCATAGAAAACCATGGGGGGGTATTTTTATTGATCATTAATACAGGCCAAAAATAATATTTTTTGTTTTGAAGGGAATATGGGTTGACGACATCCATGGCTATGCTGAGTCGTAGACTTCATACTTCATCCTTGAATGTTTTAGGCCATGTATCCTCTATATGCTTCATGCCTATTGAATCTATTGGGATTCGTATAAATCCTGAATCACTTCTTTTTGAGGCATGTCATCCTTGCAACATAGCTAATTATTTTCAACGAAAGAGCCTTTGAACCCTTGGGATTATAGGCATGTGCCTCAATATCTTATGAGGAGGACCATGTGATTTACCCTTTTTATTTGATTTATGGTACCTTTCATGCCCACATTTTGGACATATCTCTTTGTCTTCATATTCTCCTCTATATATAATACAATCATTCAGACATGCATGACATGATATGTACTCAACACCCAAAATTTTCAACATTTGCTTTACCTCTTCGCAACTATTGGGAAAGACATTATCACTTGGAAGAACCTTGTACTTGAATAACCTATAGTTAGTGAGCAATATAAATGTACAATGTTATTTAGCATTCATAATATTGAATTTTTTAATGTTGATTGTGTGACAAGATTTCTTAAAATATAAGGGACTTGAGGGTCAGTTACCTCAATATTGTGAAGAAACATGCATTTGACATGCCAAACTTTACTTTCAAGTTGTACAGTAACATTGTTATCCCCAGCTAGGTAGACTTTGACTGGTTAGGTCCAAAGAGAGGGGTGGTGGAAGCAGATTTCAGACTTTAAAAAAAGGTATCAATGACATGAGCATCATCCCCTAGCTCATGGTTCTGGAATGCATATAACAACATTGTCTCCATGACAGTTGTATCCCATAAATAATCATCCATACCAACCTCTATTTGATTGAATCCATTTCCAACTTGTGAAAAAATATTATTGTTGTATTCATTCCTAATTGGTGAATCTTGACATAGTGGTAATTTAATAGGTGGTTGATTCAACCATTCTTGGTATGCTTCCTCTCTGAGTTGTGCTCGTATTGTAGCCTTCTCTTGATTTGACATTTTAGTGGGGTGAAATGGAAGATGATAGGTAGGTCACTCATCATCAAAATCCTAATTTCAAAAATATTGAACATTAATACATCGATGATATTAGTAATCACAATGCAATTGGTTTTTTCAAATTACATTATACCAAACAATTATTACCATCATTGACCCAGGATTGCAGCTAGAAGATGGCATGTTACAATTGGCAGGGTAAAGTGGCTATACATTTTCATCTACCAACTGCTTGTGGTATGTTACTCTTGATAAAATCTTCCACCGTTTTTGAACTGGTGGAATATTTTATGCATCTGAACTCGATTTTGAATCAGGATCTTGCAAATTTGGATACATTTTTATTCAGATTGACATGAATAAAATAAATAAATTCAATTAGATAATTGAAATATAAATAAAATATTAAATTACTAGAGATGGAAAGGGAGAACTTCGTGATGTCCTTTGAGCAATATGGAACGGGATGGAATTTGAAGAATTGGCCATTTGATATTATAAGTTTGTTTCCCTGCATTTGAGCAAAATCAACAATATTTTTTTAAGAATAAGGCGAGTTTAAGCAGAAAATGTATACTATGAAGTACTATAAGTCATGTGCGTCTATAACAATATAAAGCATCAGGGCGTTTAATTACTAACCGCACTGGTTCTCAATATTTCAAATAAATAAAAAATAATTATATGATATCAGTGCTCCAAAAATATTTAGCGCACTGGTGCTTTGTATAAAAAAAACGCATTGGTGCGTTATATTAACAAACGCACCGGTGTTTTGAAAAACTTAGAAAAAAAATGTGACTTTGTTTTCTTACAATTGAAAAATGAGCGGGAATTTATTTTTCAAAAATTTGATTTCATAAATTCCTTTAAATAGTATGAAGTTATTCATTATTTTATTATTTTGCCAAAATTTACAAGGGAGAGATTTGCAAGAGAGACATATTGGGGAGCACTGTGGAGCAACAGAATACTTTGGAACAACATAATTATTCAGAAGATCAGAATTTGAAAGTATGGTGATTCACTGAAAACTCTTTTCGAGCAACAAAATTATTCAGAAGATCAGAATTTGAAGGGTTTTGTGATTCACTCAAAACCCTGCATAGTAAAAATTTCAAATTTTACTGTTGATTTTAATAACTATTTTTTTTACAATTTCTATCCCTATTTAGATTTAATTAAAATTCATAAAAAAAAATAACACAATTTCATACTTACCTTAAACCCTTGTTTATTCTTTCTTATGTGACTGCAAAATTTCACCTTAGGGTTTAACTCCCTCTATCACTTCACAATTAGGGTTTTCATTTTAGGCATTTTAGATTTAATGGGTGTGTGTTTCTATATATGAGTTTGGCATGTGATGCAAGGGGACGACTTATTGCATCGGATCCAAACATTGTCGGCCCTATCACTTTTTTTAAAAACGGTTTATAGTTATCGGTGTGTCAATTTGACTATAATGCACTATTTCACTTACTAATAAAGCGCACCGGAAATGTTGTAACATAATTTTTTTTTTTAATTTGTTCATCGGTGTGTAATTTTTTTCGGTTTTTTTTTCGTTCATGGTATTTTTTTGTTTTCATTTTTTACTCTAGGTGCGATGATGTTATCGATACATATCACAGCATTGTAATTTAAATTATTTTTTAAAAATATTTATTTTTTTGTTGGTGTGTTTCCTATATCGAACGCACTGGTGCTTTCACATTATTAAAGCACACCAAAAACCTGATTTTTTTTTAGCTAAAAATTATGTGATTTCTTTATAAAATAGATTTAATCTCTTTTGTATTGAATGGTACAGGTTGTATATTGATAAAAAAAAAATGTGTGAGAATAGTTCAAGTAACAAAAATTTTGATCGACACAATGGTAGCACATCTAAAAAAAAGGCAAGTTATTTGTAAATTCTATACAAAATTAATATGTTTGAACTATATGTAAGTTTAACTAATATGTATTGGTTAGTGTGTTTCATGTAGAACCACAAAATGAGGAAGCGTGATAATATTATTTGTGATCTAAGTGCAGAAAAGTGTAAAATCTTGATGGAAAAATTGCAAAAGGATGAATCAGGTGAATGAAAAAATACTATTAAATATGAGTTATTTTTTGAATTTTCATTAATAATATACTTAAGAATATTAGATAACATGTTTCAAACAATCTATTAATTCACATGTTTTTAATGTTCTACAGGGACCAACAACAAAGAAATGGAATGTCGTCCTAAGAAAATAAAAATTATAGAAGATGTAAATGATGATGAATTGGTCCTTAGCTCATCTAGAGTGGTGTTGGAGGTTAATGAAAGGGGGGGGAACTTTTACAAAAATATGATGGATATAGTGGAACGAATGTATAGATGTACTTTCCACTTACAATACATAAATCAATCCAATGATTCCAAGAACCAGGTTACATCTAAACTACATGAAGCGTTTCCAGAGCAATGGTCAATGAGACCTGTCAGAGTTGAAAAATAAAAAACATATAACAACAAAAAAGAATCATTAAAAAAGTAATATTCCTAAAACTGTTTTTCTATAATATGTATATCTTACTACAAATCATTCCTTTATTAATATCAATTTTGTTATATTTATTTTTCATATATCAATATAAAAATAGTTTATTGTCATGTTACTTTTTTCAAGAAGATTATGAAAATCTCAAAGGATCAATGAGCTAATATCTTAAATATGCCAGTAGGAATGTCCAAAAAAGTGTACAAGGAGATGGTCAAATAAATGGACATAATTGCATAGCAAGAGGATCCATCTCAACAACAACGTGCTTCAAATGTATGAAATCATTGAATTTTTCTATTAGGTACATATAAATAAATAATTTAGCATTAAATATTAATTTTCAAGTATCTTCTTGTAGAAAAGAAAACAAAATGGAACACGTTCAACACATAAAAAATGACGACAAGGAAGAAAAGGTGGTGCAAACCCCCTTCCCTCCAAAGGGTTGCTTGACCTCCCAGTCTTGGATCGTTTGAAATACTGAGTCGAAGCGACTCTTCGAGTCCCTGCGGTTACCCAAAACCATTATACATACACAGGCTCGTTTTCCCCAAGTGACCACAGCTATGACCGTGGGTCTATCCCTTCACGATTCGGACTTCGGGGATATCCCAAGCTCTTCTTTTGTCTCCTTATGAAGCACTCTTCTCCGAATATTCATACTTCCGCCACGCATCTCCTCGGATTTGATGACCCCTCTATGGTTCGGGTTTCGCGACTTCGTGAAACTCTTGCTTTCTCATCCACGAACCTCCTGATTTCTGAATCTTGGATTCCTTAATCCATTTCCATGTGCTCTCCTCGTGATCCACAACTGATATAAAATCGTGACTKCGTGATCCTTCTCTTGTCAAGCTAATGCAGGAGCATCGTTGGCAAGCAAGCACGCACAAGTGGAGGACAACTGGATATGCACCAGCGCACATTTTGAAGGCATTTTGAATTTGAAAAGATGAAACATTAATGTAATAGCTGGAGGGACATAATTTCCCTTAAATGTTTTTGAGGTTGTAACGTATATCTTGAGCGTAGCTCTCATCTGTCAATTGGATGCATTTATTATAATAAATGTAAAGTAGTTGTAGACTTTATTTCGATTTGATAGCTTAGAGATGTATGAGGGAAAACTCTAGAAAACTCCGTCGCTTGTATTGTATTGGGAGATCATTATTCTCATTGTAAGAGAAGAGTTGTAGAGAAAGAGAATAGGAGAACAGAGCAGAAGAAAAGAGATTGTAGAAGAGTGTATAAGTAGATAGATGATGTTATAGAACCCATGTACAGATGCACTTGGATTAATATAAAGAAGCTTTGATCCAAATTTCATGGTGTTTATGAATTCTATTTACATCTATTGAATGGTATGTTTACAGCTAATTCCAGTCTCTGTTATGCATTTGTTTCAATGTTCTGTGTATGTATGATTTTATGTTGAATGTATGAAGTATTTGAGAGGGAGAGTATGAGTTTCAATTATTTCTCATCCTGAGAATTCCTGCAAGGAGTGCGGTGGAAGTCCACAAAGAGTGCATTCACAATTTTCTGAGTTTTATCTTTGAGAATCTCAGGAGAGATACCATTGCTCTCATATCAACAGAAGGCATTATAGCACAGAGTTGTGCAAGGAGTGCACAAGCTGGTTGAAGTCTTAGACTTTTCCAACCCAAGCGATTGGTGGAAGGATTTATGTTGCAAGGAGTGCACAGAAGAGGAAGACATCAGATAATCAGTGATTATCGTAAAAGATGCAAAGGGTGCACGCAAGAATCCCTTGGAATCCTTGAGTTTGTAGCTAGAACCAAGCTCAAGAGGGATAGATACCTTGAAGGATTCGAAGGAAATATGAGGGCTGAAGTCACCTCGCATAAGTCAAGTTCAGAAGGAGGCACTAAGTTATTTGGCCAGAAGCATCAAGAAATTGAACGGACGGTTGAATTTTCTCAGAGGGAGAACTACTGATTTCCCCATGGACCGTTGGATCTTGTAGATCAGCAGAAGGGTTAAGGAGAGAGTCCTTAAGTGTTCATAAGCTCAAGAGGGAGAATAGTCGTGAGATCTGGATCAACGAGAGTTGTTGATCTCATGATTGAATTTTTTCATTTCGAAATTCAGTGGTATGGAGAAAGTTGTGACGAGGAGGAAAGAATCGCGAAATCCCGATTCATGAAATCCCAACAGGATATGGACTGTCAGATCGTGAAAGGATCTGGACCATCGATCTGCAGCAAATAAGTTGCGAGTTAGGATTTTGGGGAAAGGAGGAGCCTTGTATCGCGAACTCCTGAGTCGCAAATTTCCGATGCAATCGAAGGTTGAGCCCCAGTTTGTGGTAGAGAGTCACAGCAGAAGGACTTAAGAGAGGGGATAGAAGTTCGTTAGCCCATTTCGGGGTTTCAGGATCTAAAGGAGTCGAGGAACTCAACAACAAGAATCACGAAGTCACGAAACTCGACATGCCCTTTTCGGGAAAAGGTTGTGGTCACATCGGTTGGTCACTGGGGTAATAGTTCATGCCTAGTGCTTGTTCGCATAGGCGTAACTCCTAAGAAGGACCTATGGTTAAAAGTGTGAATATTCTAGTTGGGAATCGAAAAGCCATTTCGTCTCAAGGGAGATTAATAATGATCCTTAGACTGGGAGGTCAAGCAGAACCTACTTAGGTAGGGGTGTTGCGTCGGGTGGTATCACAGAATAGATTTTGAATTTATGTAGCGAAGAGAAGATTACAACAATGCCGCCTAGAAGACGTCAAGAAAGACCAATGCTCGATCCAACTGTGGAAAGGGAAATGAGAGAACTTCCTTCTCGATTATATGCTATGGAGACAACACATAAACAGACAGTTGATGCTCGAGATGTCAATGAATATGAAAATGAGAATGAAGAAAGACCTAATGAAGAGGAAGTTTCATTCGAAGATGCTGCAGAAGAATGTCTATTCATATATATTGCAAGAATAAGGGCCAGAGAAAAAATGGGC
>SNQJ01S0012093.1:76623-103345 GCA_010110895.2 Picea sitchensis | reverse complement strand
CATAAGTCAAGTTCAGAAGGAGGCACTAAGTTATTTGGCCAGAAGCATCAAGAAATTGAACGGACGGTTGAATTTTCTCGGAGGGAGAACTACTGATTTCCCCATGGACCGTTGGATCTTGTAGATCAGCAGAAGGGTTAAGGAGAGAGTCCTTAAGTGTTCATAAGCTCAAGAGGGAGAATAGTCGTGAGATCTGGATCAAAAGAGTTGTTGATCTCATGATTGAATTTTTTCATTTCGAAATTCAGTGGTATGGAGAAAGTTGTGACGAGGAGGAAAGAATCGCGAAATCCCGATTCGTGAAATCCCAACAGGATATGGACTGTCAGATCGTGAAAGGATCTGGACCATCGATCTGCAGCAAATAAGTTGCGAGTTAGGATTTTGGGGAAAGGAGGAGCCCTGTATCGCGAACTCCTGAGTCGCAAATTTCCGATGCAATCGAAGGTTGAGCCCCAGTTTGTGGTAGAGAGTCACAGCAGAAGGACTTAAGAGAGGGGATAGAATTTCGTTAGCCCATTTCGGGGTTTCAGGATCTAAAGGAGTCGAGGAACTCAACAACAAGAATCACGAAGTCACAAAACTCGACATGCCCTTTTCGGGAAAAGGTTGTGGTCACATCGGTTGGTCACTGGGGTAACAGTTCACGCCTAGTGCTTGTTCGCATAGGCGTAACTCCTAAGAAGGACCTATGGTTACAAGTGTGAATATTCTAGTTGGGAATCGAAGAGCCATTTCGTCTCAAGGGAGATTAATAATGATCCTTAGACTGGGAGGTCAAGCAGAACCTACTTAGGTAGGGGTTTTGCGTCGAGTGGTATCACAGAATAGATTTTGAATTTATGTAGTGAAGAGAAGATTACAACAATGTCGCCTAGAAGACGTCAAGAAAGACCAATGCTCGATCCAACTGTGGAAAGGGAAATGAGAGAACTTCCTTCTCGATTATATGCTATGGAGACAACACATAAATAGACAGTTGATGCTCGAGATGTCAATGAATATGAAAATGAGAATGAAGAAAGACCTAATGAAGAGGAAGTTTCATTCGAAGATGCTGCAGAAGAATGTCTATTCATATATATTGCAAGAATAAGGGCCAGAGAAAAAATGGGCATCCTAATGTATGAAGGAAACTTAGACGTTGAGGAGCTGCTAGATTGGTTTAGAGCTCTGGATAAGTACTTCGATTATGAATATATCGAAGAAGGTAAGAAAGTAAAACATGTTTTCAGTAGACTGAAAGGGCATGTAGCACTGTGGTGGGGTGAACTACAGGATGACAGGCATTGCAAAGGAAAGAAAAGAATAAAAATATGGGATAGGATGGTAGCAAAGATGAAAGATAAATTCATAGCCAGGAACTATCAAATTAACTTGTTTCGAAGAATGAAAAATTTGAGACAGAAGGGGATGACAGTGAGGGAATACATTGAAGAGTTTTACCAACTGAACATTAGAGCAGGTCATCGCAAGAGTGATGATGAAAAGGTCTCCAGATACATGAATGGTTCGAAATATTACATTCAGGATGATATGAGCATGGTGACAATCCAAAATGTAGAAGATGCTTATCAGCTTGCTCTGAAGGCTGAAGAAAAATTGGCCCGAAAGAAAGGTCAAAGGGGCAGAGGTAAAACTCATAGTAGAGGAAAATAAATTGCCCATGACAGAGTACAGAAGCCCAAGGATGAAGTAAATAAGGCTCATAATCACCCAGAAAAAGGAGGAAGTTCACAGGGAAGACAATATGCCAATAAGAACACTTTTCCGCGAGCAAGAGGAAGAGGCAAAGACAAAGGAGGCGAAATAAAGTGTTTTGTTTGTGGAAAGATAAGACACAAATATTTTGAATGTCCTGATAGAAAAATAGATGGAGGAGGCGAAGCTCACATTTCAAAAGTGCAAAGGAAAAATGTTGAGGAATAAGATGCAGAAGGCGGAAGATCTTTAATGATGAGAAAAATTCTCTTGAAACCAGAAAAAGAGATAGAGAATCCAGTCTA
This sequence comes from Picea sitchensis, assembly GCA_010110895.2. NCBI lineage: Eukaryota > Viridiplantae > Streptophyta > Pinopsida > Pinales > Pinaceae > Picea > Picea sitchensis. The sequence goes on along the minus strand of SNQJ01S0012093.1, from coordinate 101,339 downwards.
GAGGAATAGTTTTTTCAGAACTACTTGCAGGACCAAGGATAGGATATGCAAGGTGATAGTGGACAGTGGAAGCACAAATAATCTAGTATCCACAAAAATGGTGGAGAATATGGAATTGGAGACAATTGCACATCCAAGCCCATATAATATTTCGTGGTTGTAAAATGGACATCAGGTAATAGTCACTAAACAATGTTTAGTTGAATTTAAGATAGGGGATATAGAGATGAGATCTTATGTGGTGTTATTCCCATGGACGTATGTCATATTTTGTTGGGGAGACCATGGAAATATGACATAAATGTTGTTCATGATGGGAGAAAGAACACCTATACCTTGGATAAAAATGGTAGGACACATATGTTGTTGTCAATTGAAGACAAGAAGGTGAAAGCAGAAGCAAGAAACACTATACTTCTCATGAGTGGGAAGGAACTTCTGGATGAAGTCAAGAAATATCAAGACATGCAGTTTGTTGTGGTGAGAAAACCTAGAGTCATTTTGACCAGTATGTCGATGGATGATCTACCTGAGGAAATTCGGGAAATGCTTGAGAACTTTGTTGATATAGTGGTGGACAATTTACCTTGTTCGTTACCACCCATCAGAAGTATAAGCCATCACATTGACCTTATACCAGGGGCGAGTTTACCAAACAAATTAGTGTACAAACTGACGCCATAGGAGAATGAATAAGTTAAGAAGCAAGTCCAAGATTTGATGGACAAAGGATTGATTAGAGAAATCTTGATTCCATGCGTTGTACCAATAGTGTTAAGTCCAAAGAAGGATGGTGGATGGAGAATGTGTACAGACTCGAGGGCTATAAACAAAATCACCATCAGGTATAGATTTCCTTTACCGAGGATGGATTACTTAATGGATTGCTTGAGTGGAGCAAAAAAAATTTGAAAGATTGATTTGAAAAGCAGATATCATCAAATAAGAATGAGGGAAGGTGATGAATGGAAGACAACATTCAAGGCGAATGAAGGGCTTGTCATGCCCTTTGGTTTGACGAATGTGCCAAGTACTTTTATGAGATTGATGAATGAATTATTGAAGGATTTCATTGGAAAGTTTGTAATTGTGTATCTTGATGATATATTGATCTTCAGTAAGATTGAGGAAGAACATTTGAGACACCTAACTCTAGTGATGAGGAGGTTTCAACAAGAGAATTTGCTGATAAATCTGAAGAAGACATCTTTTATGAAGAAAGAACTCATTTATTTGGGGTTTGTGATCTCTTCAAATGAGTTGAAAATGGATCCGTAAAAGGTAAAAGCAATCAAAGAATGGCCATCGCCAAGGAGTATCTTTGAAGTCAAAAGCTTCCATGGATTAGCCAGTTTTTATAGGAAGTTCATCAGAAATTTTAGTGGAATTTTTGCACCAATGATGGACACAGTCAAGAAAAGACATAAATCTTTTCATTGGACGGAGGAAGCAGAGAAAAATTTTAAGCTGTTGAAAGAGAATATTACTGGACAACCAGTTATGGTTTTTCCAGATTTTAGTAAGACATTTCAAGTAAGATGTGACACAAGTGGATTCGCGATTGGAGCAGTCTTAAGTCAATACAGTAGACCAACTGCATATTTCAGTGAGAAGTTGAATGATGTCAAGATGAAATATTCCACGTATGATAAAGAGTTTTATGAAATCATACAGGCATTGAAGAAATGGAGGCACTACTTGTTTCCGAAAGAGTTTGTCTTGTATAGCGAAAACCATGATTTACAATTCATAACTTGACAGGAGAAATTGAACTAGAAACATGCAAAATGGGTTGAATTTATGCAGAACTTTACTTTTGTTATAAAGCACATTTCTGGAACTGCTAACAAGGTTGTTGACACTTTGATCATGAAATGTTTGATTCTGCAGGAGTTTCATGTAAATACCTTAGGTTTTGATAGCCTTAAGGACATGTACATAGATGATTCAGATTTCAAGGATGCTTATGAAGCATGTGAGAATTCTATTCTAAGAGACAGAAGGCAATGGATTGAATATTTAATTCAGGGTGGATTATTATTCAAAGGAAATCAGTTGTGTATCCCAAATAATTCTATGAGAGAGAATCTTCTAAAGGAAAAACATAGTGGAGGATTGGCTGGACATTTCGGCCATGAAAAAACATTTGTGCAGCTGAACAGTTTATATTATTGGCCAGGGATGAGGATGGATGTCAATAAATTTGTCAACAGTTGTAGAATTTGTCATCATGCAAAGGGAAAAAGACAGAATACATGATTATATCAACCATTGCCAGTACCAGAAAGGTCGTGGGATGTGGTAAGCATGGATTTTGTGTTAGGATTTCCAAGGACACGGAGGGGTTGTGATTCCATATTCGTGGTATTCGACAGATTTTCCAAAATAGCATATTTCATTCCATGTCAGAAAACTAGTGATTCAATGCACATTGCAAATCTATTTTTCAAAGAAGTTGTTCGACTTCATGGTTTACACAAGAGTATTGTTTCAAATCGAGATACCAAATTTGTTGGTCATTTCTATAGGACACTTTGGAAAAAGATGGGGACGAATTTATCTTTTAGCTCATCATATCACCCTCAGAAGGATGGACAGACTGAGGTAGTAAATCGAAGTTTAGGGTATTTTTTGAGGAGTTTAGTAGCTGAACATCATAGTCAGTGGGATCAGATTCTGCCAAAAGCAGAATTTGCATATAACAATTCACCTAATAGAAGCACAGGACAGAGCCCATTCCATATAATGTCTGGAATGAAACTGAGAGGAGTATCTGAGTTGAGGGAGTTAGATCAGAGTGAGTTCACAAGTGTTGGAGCAGAAGAATTTGCAGCAGAGATGCAAGAGCTCCACAGTAAGATCAAAGAGCGGTTGCAAAATTCCAACCAGGAATACAAGCACAGAGTAGACCAGCACCGAAGAGAGATTCAATAAGAAGTGGGAGATTTAGTCTTAGTGCATCTAAGAAAGGAAATATTCCCAAGGGGAACATATAATAAACTGAAGATGAAAAATATAGGGCCATGTAATATTTTGAGGAAATTTGAGACAAATTCCTATGAAATAGAATTTCCAGAGGGTGTGGGCATTTCACCCATATTCGACATAGTAGATATGTATCCTTACAGAACATATGAAGCAGATGGGGATGCGATTTAACAAGAAGTTCATTGGGTCAGACATATGCTTGTAGCTGAAAATCCACAAATGGAAAAGATCATTGATCAAAGAGTTAGCAAAAATACCTAGAAAAATACATATTTTGAGTATTTGGTCAAATGAAAGGGACACCCAATTGAGGGTGCCAGTTGGGAAAGTGAAGCGAATATCCAGAAACATGGGCAGACAATGCATGAGCTCATGAACAGGAGTTCATGAATTTTTTCAGCCAGAGGAGTATGATGCAGGAGCATCGTCAACAAGCAAGCACGCGCAAGTGGAGGAAAGTTGGATATGCACCAGCGCACATTTTGAAGGCATTTTGAATTTGAAAAGATGAAACATTAATGTAATAGCTGGAGGGACGTAATTTCCCTTAAATGTTTTTGAGTTTGTAACACAGATCTTGAGCATAGATCTCATCTGTCGGTTGGAGGCATTTATTGTAGTAAATGTAAAGTAGTTGTAGACTTTATTTCGATTTGATAACTTAGAGCTATAGGAGGGAAAACTCTAGAAATCTCCCACGCTTGTATTGTATTGGGAGATCATTATTCTCATTGTAAGAGAAGAGTTGTAGAGAAAGAGAATAAGAGAACAAATATTGTAGAAGAGTGTATAAGAAAATAGTTGATGCTATAGAACCCATGTACAAATGCACTTGGATTAATATAAGGAATCTTTGATCCAAATTTCATGGTGTTTATGAATTTTGTTTACATCTATTGAATGGTATGTTTACAGTTAATTCCAGTCTTTGTTATGCATTTGTTTCAATGATGTTTGTATGTATGATTTCATGTTGAATGTATGAAGTCTTTGAGAGGGAGAATATGAGTTTCAATTGTTTCTCGTCCTGAGAATTCCTGTAAGGAGTGCAGTGAAAGTCCTCAAAGAGTGCATTGACAAGTTTCTAAGTTTTATCTTAGAGAAGCTCAGAAGAGATACCATTGTTCTCATATCAACAGAAGGCATTATAGCACAGAGTTGTGTAAGGAGTGTGTAGGTTGGTTGAAGTCTTAGAATTTTCCAACCCAAGCAAGTGGTGGAAGGATTTATGTTGCAAGGAGTGCACACAAGAGGAAGACATCAGATAATTAGTGATTATCATAAAAACCGAAAAGGGTGCGCGTAAGAATCCCTTGGAATCCTTGATTTTATAGCCAAAACCAAGATCAAGAGGGATAGATACCTTGAAGGATTCAAAGGAAAGATGAGAGTTGAAGTCAACTTGCAAAAGTCAAGTTCAGAAGGAGGCATAGAGTTATTTGGCCAGAAGCATCAAGAAATTGAACAGACGGTTGAAGTTTCTCGGAGGGGGAACTATTGATTTCCCATGGACCGTTGGATCTCACAGATCAACGGAAGGGTTAAGGAGAGAGTACTTAAGAATTAGGAAGCTCGGGAGGTATAATAGTCGTCAAATCTGGATCAACAAGAGTTGTTGATCTCGTGATTGAATTTTGTCATTTCGGAATTCGGGGGTGTGGAGAAAGTTGTGACGAGGAGGCAAGAATCGTGAAATCTCGATTTGTGAAATATCAACAGGATCTGGAACATCAGATTGTCGAAGGATCTGGACCGTCGATCCGTAGAAAAGAAGTCACGAGTTCAAACTTTGGGGAAAAGTAGGATCCTTGTATCGTGAACTCCCAAGTCATGAATTTTCGATGCACTTGAAAGTTGAGCCTCAGGTTGTGGCAGAGATTCACATTAGAAGGACATAAGGGAGGGTATAGAAGTTCATTAGCCCATTTCAGGGTTTTGGGATCTGAAGGAGTCAGGTAACTTAACAACATGAATCACGAAGTCACAAAACTGGGCATTCCCTTTTTGAGAAAAGGTTGTGGTCACATTGGTTGGTCACTGGGGTAAGAGTTCGCACCTAGTTCTTGTTCGCACGGGCATAACTCCTAAGAAAGACATGTGGTTACAAGTGTGAATATTCCAGTTGGGAATCGAAGAGCCATTTTGGCTCAAGGGAGATTAAGAACAATCCTTAGACCGGGAGGTCAAGAAGAACCTGCTGAGGTAGGGGTGCTACATCACAAGCCTTCAAATCTTTTGAACTCCGAAGTGTCGAAACACCTTATGGCTATCCTTTGCATAGTTCTCCCAGCTCTGACGATCTGGAATCATTTGTCTCCCTCCGGAACAAATCTCATCCACTGACTTTGATGGACAATTCAAGGACTTCTCTCCTTGAATACCTTCCACAACTCTCCCTCTTGATATTTACTTCTTCAATTCTCTCTTGTTCCTCTGAACACTCTCTTCGACACTTGTCAAAATATCGACCTATGCACACCTTGTGATAGGTTCTCTTCCACATTCAATGCCTCTATGGATGATTTCGAACTCCTTGCGACTGCTCTCCAACAACTTCTCCCTCCTGATATTATGAGTCTGAAATCTCTATCATGCACTCCTTACAGACGTCGATGCACTCCTTTCATACATAATTTTCACTCTACCTCTTATGAGATTATGAGTTGAAACAGACTCGATCACGCACTCCTTGTGGACATTATGCACTCCTTGCACTCACTCAAGGAAGAGGAACAATTGAAACTTATTCACTCTTCACAGTGAATCATGTATTCAACCCTGTAAATGCATTCATGGATACAAGAACAGGAAATAACAAAGAATTGAAAATAATTGAAAGTCTATCATTCACTTATACAGATAGACACAATAACAACACACATTGGGACAATATTCCTCTGTTATATTCATCCAATGGTCATATGCATAGATTCATACTATCAGATAGTTGACTTAGGTTGATGGATAGTTGTTATGGATTTTTGGTTGTCATTGATGTCAATTATTGGAGAGTGATATTGTATATTGATGTCAACCCTTAGTGATTGATGTCAACCCTTGGAGAAAGTCTGGTAGAAAATTTCGGTAGCACAAAGGTTTCGGTAATGGACCCAAGGTTGTTTAATGTATAATGTTATGAGTTTTAATATATTTTAAGGTAATACTATTCTATATGGATAGTACATGTCATTCCATTTCTGGTGGTATGTGGAACGTCACATAACTCCTCACAGTTAGAGATTTATGGCCATGAGAAGTTGGAGAAACCAGGTTTGGTTAATGGACCCAAGTTTGTTTGATGGATAATGGTATGAGTTTTTATATATTTGAAGGAAAGACTATTCTATATGGATAGTACATGTCATGTCATTTCTGGTGGTATGTGGAACATCACATAACTCCTCATTGTTTGAGAGTTACGGCCTTACGAAGTTGGAGGACCCCCATATGTTGGATTGAAGCCCCAAAAGGTCAAAGAAGTCAAAGAGCTTGCAAAGAAGAAATTATTATTTAAATGACAAATTAAAGTGACAAAGTAAAGAAGGATTATTTAAATAATAAATTGAAGTGACAAAATCAAAGAAGATTATTTAAATGATAAAGTGAGGTGACAAAGTCAAGGAGGAATATTTAAACGATAAAGTAATGGAGAACTTTCTAATTATGGAAAGTGGTTAACCCTAAAAATGAGGAAAATAGGTTAAGTGGCATATAAATGGGTTAATTGACCTAGAAATAGTTTAAGTGACCTATAAATGGGTTAAGTGACCTAGAAATGGGTTAAGTGACCTAGAAGATGCTTCTAAGGAAGATATTTGGAGAGTATAAATAAGAGGCAAGGCTCTCTCATTTCACATTTATAATTGAGGATATTGAATATATATAGGTGAATGAGGTAACCAAAGGATATCTAAGCCAAATTTCAGAGGGAAGGTGAAGAAAAGAAGGTCGGAATTCAAGGGAGGATAAATTCTTTTAATGATGCTTTCTAAGGTATGGTATTTACATGTCATCTCACCATTTTCACAATAACTTTTTTTTCTCGAATGATTCAGACCGTAAAATTGATAGTCTATTGAGGAAACATATCCAATTATCTATGGTAACAAATTCATCTTGTGGGTCATTGTATTTTTTGAGTTACACTCTGTGGAAAATAGGGTTTGTGTCTAGTCCTAAAACTAGTCTAAAACAGATGTTTCAGGTAAAAACATCATAAATTCTTCACAACATATCCAAATTCAGTAAGACCAAATGTGTTGGTTAGAGTAAATTCTTTAGTATTATTTGTAACATTTTTAGATCCATTCAACAAATATTATGTGCGGGTCACACTCTACAAGGTAGCTCTCTAGAATAATCCAGAATTCAACAAGGTATGCCATTTTTGCTATAACTCCTTTTCTTAGAGGTTCCAAGTAGTGACACCTAGAGGAATTGCATAAAACACACTGAAGAACATTGTGTACTATTTTCATATATTTATTCATTATAGGTACATAGTTATGATTATTTCAAGTTAGGTTTCTTGACTAATTCAAAACTAGTCATGTGAGACTAAAGTAAAGTTTGATGAAAATGATAGTCGCTTGTTGTTAAAGTTAAGGAAGGTTTGCAAGTATGTGATCATATACACCAGGTCTATTACAAAGTTACAAATCATACTTGGATGATGAAATTGATGAGGGCTTTTGGTTGAGGTACATGTTGGGTACATGGTTGAGACAAGTAGTTGATGAGTTGGCAAATACATGATGTGTATAGTTGATGATGTTGGTACATCTTGATGAGTCATATTTGATGAGTAGTTGATACATCATTGGTACATACTTGGTACATGGTTGGAGAAAATTATTAGTATTATTGTTGACACATGGTTTATGGATGATGTAGCATACTTGTATTGGTATATTATTAGAAGAACATAATGATATTGGTGATGATTATGAATTGTTGTGTTATGCTTGGTTGATGCACATCTTTGAGACTTGTCTTGGTGATTGATATTGTTGAGTATTCTGATTTGGTTTATAATATTGATGAGACATGTTGTTGTGATAGGTTGTTTGGACAGGTTGTTGTGATATGTTGTTTGGACATGTTGTTGTGATAGGTTGTTTGGACAGGTTGTTGTGATATGTTGTTTGGACAGGTTGTTGTGACAAGTTATTTTTACAGGTTTGGTGCATGGTTGATGCACTTGTTCATGGTACAGGTTTTGTACAGGTTTCATGCATGGTTGATGCACTTGTTCATGGTACATGTTTTTTATAGGTTGGTGCATGGTTGATGCACTTGTTTATGGTACAGGTTGATTACAAGTTGATTGGTAGAAGTTTACAACAGTATATCTCACAGTGATAGTGTGACAGTGGTTCCATCATTCTAATTATACTTCAGGGTGTTTGGGCGGGGCAAGGACAAGTGGTTGTAGCCACCTTCAGGTTGTAGTTGGAGAACATAGGGGGTTGTAGCCTCCTTCTAGTTGTAGCCATAGAATAGGGGAGTTGGATCTTCCCTCGGGTTGTAGCCTGAGAAACTAGGGGGTTGGAGCCTCCTTCCAGTTGCAGCTAGAAAATAAAGGAAGTTGGTGTTTCCAATGAATGTAATTCTTCAAGACATAAGAAAAAACATTATGTGGTTTTCTCCCACTTTGGGTTTCCACGTAAAACACTAGTGTATTGTGTATGTGTATGATAATTCTACATTGATATAACACTTGGATTATATGGTTAAAAAGGATTAAATTTCTCTATTACTTATTCACCCCCCCTCTAAGTAATCCAACAATTGGTATCAGAGCCAAGTTCCTTTAGGAAACAGTTTAACCACTGGAAGGAGATCATGGATTATTTTGAGAATGGAGTACCAATGTTTAATGGTCATAATGGTTTTAAGTATGAGATGTGGAGCATAAGGACGGAAGTATTTTTACAAGCACAAGGACATTATATTTTACTATCAGTTGTTATAGGATATGATAGTTCAAAAAGGGAAAAGACTACAGCCAAGAAGGAATTGAGGAAGAATAACAAAATATCAATGGATTTCATCTAGGAAGGATTACCTAATCCAGTAAGATAAAATGTCGGTAAATGTTCATCAGCAAAATAACTTTGGGATAAGTTACATGACATGTATTCTTCACCCATCACAAATTCAGAAAATGTCAAAGAATATGTAGATACAAATCAAGAATAATTATGTTCATCATGTCAAGAAAATTTAGAAGATGAAGAGTACATAATCACCAGAGGTATGTTGTTTTGGTCTAATTGTGAAAAACGTGGACATCTTGAAATAGAATGCCATGAAGGAAATGAAACAGAAAAACTAATTGAAAAGGAAGACAATTATGAAGAAGAATTGATTATTTCTTTAGATGAACTAAGAGAAGAAAACAATTCACTCAAGAAAGAATTGATGAAACAAAAGGAAAGTGTTCACATTTTTGAAGAAGCCCAACAGGTCATCGAGAACTTAAGAACTCGGCTAGAATAAGCTATAAAGATTGAAGAAAATATTGAATATCAAAAGCAGTGTTTGGAAACCAACATAGAAGCACAAAAGGAAGAAGCAGAAATGATAGAGAAGATATTGACAGTTCATCTTAAGGAAAGAACTAACGATCTAAACCACATTGAGGCAAAGTTTGGACAAGAAGAGAAAGGACTTGAAGAAATAATCACATTAAAAAATCATCTTGAAGTCTCAGATAATGAAGAAATAAGAAGAGGTTGAGAATCTTGAAGAATAAGTTGTCACATTTAGAAGTAAAATCACCAAGCTCAAAAAGAATGTTGAAGAGACAGAAACATCCACATCAGTTATAGAGAATGAAGAGAAGCACTCTAGGTTGCTAGAAAAGAAGAATGAATAAAATAGAAAGAGTTATGCAGAAGTAATCAAAGGAAGGATTCATGGTCAACCAGAATCTAAGAAAACTATTGAAGATATATCTTCAAGAATACCATCCATGTTCAAGCCACAAAGAAGCTTCAATCATGATCATGATCAGTCAAGGAAAAAATTCAGAAGGACTACACCACAAAGAAGATCATTCGCTCCCAGGTATGCAAATTTATCTTATGGTCATTTTTTTTATTGTACTAAATTTGGACATAAGGTTGCAGATTGCAAAGATTATAAAAGAAATGTTCAAGAAAGAAGTGCCTATGTGGTCGCACATAACATTGAGTGTTACAAATTTCATAACTATGGACACATAGCCATTGATTGTAGAAGCATGATCGATACTTCCATGAAAGAGAGTACTAATATCAGATATAAGAAATTATGGATAAGAAAATAGGAAGAACAAGTGAACAAATACCAGGTACCAGAGATCGCAAGATTGACAATAAAACGATATGAAGAAAATTCTATAGATAAAAAGAAAGATGTCAGATACAAAAAGGTTTGGAAAATAACTGAAAGAAAGGAAGGACATGTAAATAAGGAACAAGTTCAAGAGATTGTACTTTCATACATTGTAGTGAATGATGAATCCACAGACAGAAAGAAAGAATTCAGAGCTCAGAGAGATAATGAATATACCAATGAATATGATGATGAATCTACCAATGAAGATGATGATGAATACACATAAAAGCAGGAATTGTTCTGATCCATTCGACTGAGAGACTCCCAAGTAATATGAATATTAGACATGGGGATTCTATGCAATAGTTGTGATAGACAAAAGAACCATCCTTCGAGTAGATTGCAGAGTTTGAGAAGACAGATTCAGAGCAATCAGTTAGCATAAGTAAAGTTAGATAGATTAATCAAGACTGCATGATAGTATAGTGATAAATGGGTTAGCATTATGGGCAGTTGTGCAAGTAGAGTCTTGGATAGTATGGACAGATATGGATTCATAAGAACACTTAGAAGGTTTGGACAGATATATGATAGTGGAAGAGAGCATGGATTCATATATTGGTTCAGAGGGTGGTTCAGAGACAAACGATGATAAATGGGTTAGCATTATGGATAGTTGCGCAAGTAGAGTCTTGGACAGTATGGACAGAGATGGATTCTTAAGAACACTTAGCAAGTTTGGATAGATATATGATAGTGGACGAGAAAACGAATTCATAGATTGGTTCAGAGACAAAGGAACATTATCATAATGGATGATAATTACACAGGAAATGGCTCGAACAATGCTAATGGATTCCAAATTGACAGATATTTTTTGGACACATGCAGTGCATACATCATTTCACATTCAAAATAGAGTAATGCTCAGAAACAACAATGATAAAACTCCCTACAAACTATGGAAAGGAATCACAGACAACAACCTCTACATCAAGGTAACTCAAGGTAATATTTTATTAATTGAAATTTATGTTGATGATATTGTTTTGGAAGTACTAATGACAGGTTAAGACGGAAATTTGCAAAGGATATGTAGAATGAATTTGAAATGTCATTACTTGGAGAACTATCCTTCTTTTTGGGTATTCAGATATGTCAAAGAAACCAAGGAACTTTTATTTCTCAAACTAAGTATATCAGAGAAATGCTAAAGAGGTTTGGAATGGAAGATTGCAAACCAGTTACCACTCCTATGCAAACTAGTTGCAAGTTGAGCAAATATGATGATTCAAAGTATACATACCAGAGGCAATACAGGTCAATGATTGGATTCTTACTATATGTGACAACATCTAGACCATATGTAATGTAGGTAGTTGAATAGGTGGCATGATTTCAAGAAGCACCAAAGGAATCACATGTATTAGCAATGAAGAGGATTTTCAGATATCTCAAAGGAACATAAGAGTTTGGATTATGGTATCCAAAAGGAAAGGATCTATCACTTATTGCCTACATAGATGCAGACTAGGTAGGTTTCATTGATGACCGATGAAGCACCATTGGAGCAACATTTTACATGGGTGAGTGTTTAGTATCTTGGCTAAGAAATAAAAAATCATCAATATCCTTATCTACAACCGAGGCATAGTATATTGCAGCAACAACATGTTGTACACAGGTTCTATGGATGAAACAAACTTTGACAGATATATAGGTTGAGTATGATGAGCCCATTCCAATATATTGTGATAATACAAGTGCCATCAGTATCTCAAAAAAATCGGTGATGCACTCCAAGACAAAGCACATTCCAATCAAGTATCACTTTCTATGGGAACAGGTTGCATACAAGAACATCATAGTTGAATATGTGGGAAAAAAATAACAAGTGGCATACATCTTTACAAAACCGCTTCCATGGGAAGCCCTTGAGTATCTTTTCCAGAGACTAGGAGTAATTTCTACTCCAAAATTAATGCTTTTGAATGCTTATCTTATATGTCTTAGATGTACACGAGGAAGCACCATAAATAGGACAAAGGGGGAGATATTTATTAGATTCAAAGGTAAATGCTTGGAGAGAGAGAATAGAGGCATGTTTCCAAGGGGAGTGATTGTCACAAGGGAAGAATGAGAGATATGACTTCAGAGTGATACATTTTTTCAAAGGGGGAGATATTATTCATATGAAGGGAAGGAGAGTAATCAGAGGATTACAAACACAAAGAAAAATCAAAGACACGTAGATAGGGGGAGAAGCCCCAAGGAGAGTTTAGTGAGGAGGAGCATCCCCAAAGGGAGATACCCTTTTCCATTGATGTCAAAGGGGGAGAGATAGAAACATTGATAAAGAGTATAATCATGAATGTTATCATGACTAAGTGTTGCCATCAATGTTGGTGTTGTCATCAATGCCAAAAGGGGAGATTGTCAAATAGTTGGCTTAGGTTGATGGATAGTTGGTATGGATTTTTGGTTTTCATTGATGTCAACTATTGGAGAGTGATAATGTAGATTGATTTCAACCCTTAGTGATTGATTTCAACCCTTGGAGAAAGTTCGGTAGTGAATTCTGGTAGCACAAAGGTTTGGGTAATGGACCCAAGTTTGTTTCATGTATAATGGTATGTGTTTTAATATATTTAAATGTAAGACTATTCTATATGGATAGTACATGTCATTCCATTTCTGGTGGTATGTGGACTATCACATAAATCCTCAAAGTTAGAGAGTTATGGTCATGAGAAGTTGGAGAAGCCAGGTTTGGGTAATGGACCCAAGTTTGTTTGATGGGTAATGGTATGAGTTTTGATATATTTGAAGGAAATACTATTCTATATGGATAGTACATGTCATTCAATTTTTGTTGGTATGTGGAACGTCACATAACTCCTCACGGTTTGAGATTTATGGCCTTACGAAGTTGGAGGACCTTAATATGTTGGATTGAAGCCCCAAAAGGTCAAATAAGTCAAAGAGATTGCAAAGAAGAAATTATTATTTAAATGATAAAGTAAAGAAAGATTATTTAAATAATAAAGTGAAGTGACAAAATCAAAGAAGATTATTTAAATGATAAAGTGAGGTGACAAAGTGAAGGAGGAATATTAAAATGATAAAGTAATGGAGAACTTTCTAATTATGGAAAGTGGTTAAACCTAAAATTGAGGAAAATAGGTTAAGTGACATATAAATGGGTCAAGTGACCTAGAAGATGCTTCTAAGGAAGATATTTGGAGAGTATAAATAAGGGAAAGGCTCTCTCATTTCAAATTTACAATTGAGGATATTGAATATCTATAGGTGACTGAGGTAACCAAAGGATATCTAAGCCAAATTTCAGAGGTAAGGTGACGAAAAGAAGTTCGGAATTCAAGGGAGGATAAATTGTTTTGATGATGTTTTCTAAGGTATGTTATTTATAGGTCATCTCACCATTTTCACAATAACTTTTTTTTCTAGAATGATTCATACCCTGAAACTGATAGGCTATTGAGGAAACATATCCAAGTATCTATGGTAAAACATTCAGCTTGTGGGTCATTGTATTTTTGGAGTTACACTCCGTGGAAAATAGGGTTTGTGGCTAGTCTTGAAACTAGTCTAAAACAAGTGTTTCAGGTAAAAATGTCATAACTTCTTCCTAATAGATCCAAATTCAGTAAGACAAAATGTGTTGATTAGAGTACAGTGTATAGTATTTTGTGTAACATTTTCAGATCCATTCAAAAAATATTCCATGTGGAGCACACTCTACAAGGTCTCTCTCTAGAATAAGCCAGAATTCAACAATGTATGCCATTTTTGTTATAACTCCTTTTCTGAGAGGTTCATATCTTTATTCATTACGGGTACACAGTTATGATTATTTCAAGTTAGGGTTGTTGACTAATCCAAAACTAGTCATGTGAGACTAAAGTAAAGTTTGATGAAAATGCCAGTCTCTTGTTGTTAAAGTTAAGGAAGGTTTGTAGGTATGTGATCATATACACCAGGTCTATTAAAGAGTTACAAATCATATTTGGATGATGAAATTTATGAGGGATTTTGGTTGAGGTACATGTTGTGTACATGGTTGAGACAAGTAGTTGATGAGTTGGCACATACAAGAGGTGTATAGTTGATGATGTTGGTACATCTTGATGAGTCATAGTTAATGAGTAGTTGATACATGATTGGTACATACTTGGTACATGGTTGGAGGAACTTGTTAGTATTATTGTTAACACATGGTTTATGGATGATGTAGCATACTTGGATTGGTATATTATTAGAAGCACATATTGATATTGGTGATGATTATGAGTTGTTGTGTTATTCTTGGTTGATGCACATGTTTGAGAGTTGTCTTGGTGATTGATCTTGGTGAGTAGATATTATTTGGTTGATAATATTGATGAGACAGGTTGTTGTGATAGGTTGTTTGTACAGGTTGTTGTGACAAGTTATTTGTACAGGTTTGGTGCATGGTTGATGCACTTGTTCATGGTACAGGTTTTGTACAAGTTTGGTGCATGGTTGATGAACTTGTTCATGGTACATGTTTTGTACAGGTTGGTGCATGGTTGATGCACTTGTTTATGGTACAGGTTGATTGCAGTTTTATTGATATAGGTTTACAGCAGTATATCTCACAGTGATAGTGTGACAGTGGTTCCATCATTCTACTTCTACTTTAGGGTGGTTGGATGGGGAAAGGAAAAGTGGTTGTATCCACCTTCGGGTTGTAGTCGGAGTACATAGGGGGTTTTAGCCTCCTTCCAGTTGTAGATGGAAAATAAAGGAAGTTGGTGCTTCCAATGAATGTAATTCTTCAAAACATATAAGAAAAAGCATTATGTGGTTTTCTCCGACTTTGGGTTTCCACGTAAAACACTAGTGTACTATGTATGTGTATGATTGTTCGTTTGTTCATTTCTTATTTACTCTACAGTTATTGGATGATAATGCTACATTGATATAACACTTGGATTATATGTTTAAAAAGGATTAAATTTCTCTATTATTGATTCACCCCCCCTCTCAGTAATCCAACACATACACTGTTCGTCATTACTCCTTACAATAGATTCAACTACTGATCAATTATATTCTATAAACAACCTCTCCTCGGAAACAATACAAAATATTTATACAAAGGGGTGCTCTTTGAGCCTTTCCCTCCAACTACTCTATGCTATCCTATCGAAATTAAATGCTACCAACTACTTAACATTTATTACAATAAATATCGAGTCAGACAGATAAGAGAGGATGCTCCAGATCTGTGTTGCAATCTGTCACATTAAAGCAAGATACATCTCCCCATCGATCTTATGCAATGGCTCAGCCTCTGATCATTAAAGATGTTCATAATTCAAAATCTTTGTCAGATATTTCATTAATATACTAACTTTGGAATTCAAAATATTTCAAAACATGTGCTAGTGCGCCCAGCTGTCCTCCACACATGCTTTGCTAGCGATGCTCCCCCATCAAAAGGGTTGATAGCAAAGTTTGTGAGTCATTTTTCTTTCCTTATAACAACTTAAGATTTCATTTTTGTATATTTTAAGTTGATTTATAGCATCCATCCTTGAATGTCTTCAAACATGTGCTAACATACAAAGAAGAGTCATCGGAAGAATTGATTGACATTGGGTTAAGTATGGGTTGTGAGTATATGTTGTCATATCAAAAATTAATTGTGGAATTTGTAAGTATCTATGTTGTTTTAATTCTCTCATTTTATAATTAACGGGACAAACAAATCCATTATATTAAATCTATGATTTATTATGGGGTATAAAACTTGTAGGAAACAAAGTATGAAAATGTGCTAACAAAAGAGTTGTTGAAAGAAGGCATGAGATTTGGTTTCTTAACAATGTGTATCATTCAAGACTCAATTCTTTCTACGGTACGTCATTTTTCAATTTACATTCATGTATATTATTTATTTCAATTTTCATTATTCTCACAAATGTAGATACACGCATTACACTTTATTTTTATTTTTGTAGATGGAACTTGAAGAAGAGGAAAGCAATCGAGGAAATCAACAAAATGTTAGGCTAAATAACCCAAGTCATGGAAGTAGCTCGAGCACTGACAACAGTTCCAGCGAAGAATGATTATTAATATATTTGGATATTGATCCGAAAAGATCTTTAAATGATTGTGGTTGAGTTATTAATTGCATGTGTTAATTAACCATTTAAGGAGTTCAATGAAAGAAGATGAATTTAATGAAGAAACATAGTATCCATAAAAAAATATACATATCTGAACATAATCATGAATAACAACAAACCATAACAAGATAAGTGATAACGGAGTTCGGCAAGGTTGCCTACATCTCCGGGCCTTTGTCTCAGTGGGGGAAGCTTCTTTATTAATTATTCAATGCTTTAAAAGTACAAAAAAAGTACATCAAATGGATCTCATACTAGTCTCATTTTTTTCTTCTCGACCTCAAAAATCCAACACAACTGACAACATTGAAAAAGACCGAGTGTAGCTCCCAGAAATGGCCCGCAAAGGTCGCCTCCTCAACAGCTTCCCTGCATAAAAATGGCTTTGGCTTGGCTTTGCTTAAGCATAATTCTTCTCTGACTGTCCCCAATGGCCTCAAATAGGCCTGGTTTATATATATATGAATTTGGTTATCCTTCCCCAACTTCCTCCCAAACATTGGGCTCAAAAAGAGCCCAATATCCCCCAAAATGGGCAAAAATCTTCATTAACAGGCCTAAAAATCATAAAAAATCCCTAACCATACAATAAAACCCACTTTATGAAAAGATTTGGGGATAATCCCCTTAAACTGGCACGCACCCCCAATTCTCGGTCACATGCATCTTAATATGGCCAAGCGCTGGCCCAAAAATTGTGTTAGCTCCTGGATTCACGGCAGATACATTGGAGCAAGATCTAAAACAAGTAAACCTCACACACCCCTTTAAGATTTAGTTCTGGTCCTATGGGAAACAACCCAAGATCCATCGACTAGGGATTATCCACTCCCCCGTGTGCACATTTAAACTAGAGTCATATGGTAGCATGGATGCCCGAGGACTGGGGCTAGGCCCTAGCCCATTCCGCCATTCTCATTACATACACTTTATTTATATTAAAGTGGGTTTCAATTAATAAGAAACTATATGGCGCATTGGTGTTTGGTGATTTCCCAAAGCGTTGTGCTTGGTCATAGGTCATGGGGTCGAACCCCATGAGCTCCAATATAGTTTTGCCAACTCAACTAGTGATGGGGTACCATGTGGAACCCTTTCATTGGTCCTCCACAATGCCACATGTCAACATGCTACTAGTCCCTGTCATTGTCCAGTCACCCCATTGATGTGCTGCCACATGTCACTATTCTTACATCAGCATGGTGATGTCATGTTGATGTCAACATTGACTTTTTTCCAGTTTGACTATTCAACTTTTTTAGTTGCTTGGAAAAATTATCAGAGTGCGATAACTCTCGCATACAACGTCCGTTTGAGAAAGTAAATATATGGTCGGAATCAGCACGACGATCTGGTTGAAATGGAATTGATTTTGTTTGATTCTGAGAACTTTAATTTTTGAGCCTTTTATGGACCTAGGAAGCCTCCTGGATCCGATTTTGGATCATATATCAATGCACGCTATTGTATTTTTTGAAATAATTGTCTATGAAAATCAAACATTTTGTTTAATGTAATGGACATAGTGTCCCAATTGAAATACAAGGGGTTACCAATAAGTGTCCCATTTTGTATGACAAAGAAGCTCTTATTCATATATACTAAAATACATTGTATTTTATTCTATTGTGTTGTCCAATTTCGTTGTGAAAAGTTACATCGTTGATTAAATATATGGATGATTAAATATTATAATGAAGAGATGTGAAATCTGATGATATAACAAATTAATCAAAATATCATATCCAAGTGCACTATTCAAAATTTAATTTATATAAATATTATTATAAGATATATGTCAATGTTTTGATGAACAATGGAATTAAAAAATAACAATAATTACATTGTCACAGATTGATGTTTATAAAAAGATAAAATGAACACCGGTGCGTTTAATGCTAAAAAGCATCGGTGTTGTAATGAAATGCACATTAGTGTTGTAATACAATGAATCAGCACAGATCGTAATACTATTTTAACAACAACAATTATAATAATAAAAATCATCCTTCCAATGTGTTTAATTAAAACGGTGCACTGGTGCTTCTGTATCAAACTTCCGCATCGATCAATTATAAATTCCATGCATCGGTTGGGTTCATATTGTAATGCATCAGTGCATGGTATCTTATATTCGATCGGTGCATTGTTATTATTAAAGCACCGGTGCATTATTATTTAGAAGAGCATCAATGCCCTAATATTGTTTTGACTGACCTGGTGCTTTCAGTGAAATGTAAGCACTGGTGCTTTAATTTTGAGAATGCACCGGTGCGTATACACCATGAATCCCACCTCTTAGAAAAACATCCGCTAAAATCTCTGACCACCCATATTTTTTTAGTTATAATGAAGTTTCGTTATAATCTCCACTAAAACATCCGCTACCAAAAATGGATGTTTTAGTTGAGGTTTTTTTGACAATTTTTTCCAATTTTGTAACACTAAAAACCTCTGCTACAAGGTATTTTCCTTGTGGCATCAATTGGTCGTAGGATAGAGTAATTTCATACACCAGTTGGCTATCATACACAGGTTTTGACATCGATGCTACCCATTATGCTTCAAACATCTCCTTCCTTGCTTGCTTGTATGTGTCTCTCTCTCTCTTCATGAGTCAAATGTCGAAGGAGGTTATGTTGCTTTCCTAACCCATTGATCAGTCTAAATTCCTTGTGTTGTTGCATTAGCTCCTATTCTTTCTCCTCCACACATAACTATGGATACTCTTGGTCGATTGTTGTGCTCTTCTATTTCTATCATCTGAACATTATGGTTCCTCTTTTTCTGCCACTTCACAATCAGCTACGAACAGTATTCCATTGCATGATCCAACTGTCTACAGTATGTGCATTTTGTATAAGTATTCTAACACTCTCGCACCAAATTCCTAGGCTGGTTATAGTTATAAAAAATAGTTTGTCTGATTCCTCTGCCAAATCCTCCTCTTCCCTGACTTCTAAATCCTCCTCTTCTGCCTTGATTGTATCATCTTGGAGTATTATATTTTCATACTCCTCCTTCTGATCATTCTTCCCCTTGAACTCTATATGCATCTGTGGTGCATTCTCTCATGAGATCAAGTTCGTGACATTCCTTTTCGTCATGTCCCACAAACTTACAAAAATTACAAAATAATTTCTTGGTAGTGCTATGATATTTTTGCATCAAAGGACAGGAATTTGGATAATGAACCATTGTTATGCATATCTCGCAATATACTCCTCCTAGTTCCAAGGGATTCAGGGCTCCTATATCCAAACATTATTTAAAGGTTGGACACTCATTCTTATGATGACCTCCCTTTTTGCATGTGGTACACCATACTTCTTCACACTTTTCTTTCCCTTTAACAAGCTCTTGCAATTGAATCGTGAATGTTGCTAACTGTGAATGAACCTAAGCCATCCCTACAAGATTTTCTCCTACAGGGGATGCTTCTAGTTTCATGGCGATCTCTAGCACTTTTTAATACAACGTAATATTTTGTTGCATCAAGGGGTAACATATATGTGGTAACAATCCCACAATGAACCATTCCCTATGTTGCTCATCTAGAATCTATAAGGTCAATCGATCCATCAATATGTTGAATTTTTGGTTGAAATCCCATATTGATTCATTTTGAAACTTCTTAATCTCTTTTAGTTTTGTAATACACTGTGACTCAAACTTCGGTTTATGAAATTATTTTAGCAGGGCTTGTTTGATGTATTCCAACGTTCTATATTGTCCTATAAGCATAGTGGATTGATATTTCATATACGAGAGTAACACGTAGTCTCTAAATGTTGTCTCTAACTACATGATTTTTTCATCATCATCCTGTACGTTCTTCATGGTCCATATTTATTCACAAACAAATAAGTGTTGTTATGGATCTTATGTCTCTGCTTCATGGAAGATAGGCATTCTCAAAGTGAGATCTACCCCCACCATTTTATATTATGTAGTATTGGTTTTCAGTGTCACCGACTGATTCTAGGTTGTCACACTACTTCCACTAATTTGACTACCTTTACTCCTATCCTCACTTCTCTCACTAACTACAAGTGTTCACGACAAAGTTTCATATATCGAATACGCACTCGGAGTCGTGGGTTCAACACAGAGTCTAGCCTAAATCAGGCTACTAGGATGTGATGGATCTCCTTCTCCTGGACTAAGTTGACGATATTTTTCCTTTTCCTTTGTGTGCGGTATTCCTTTGATATGGAGTACTACACCAGTGTCTCTTTCTTCAATCTCACTGTGTTTCTTTTCTCTATCAACCATAGTCCTTTTCCTATTGTACTGAAATATTTTTCCACTACGCAATACTCCAATCTCTTCTTTTGTCACACATTCTTCTTCTCTCGACATTCTCATTCCATCCATTCCTCATTTATTCATTCTTGCATCCTTCTTCTTCATAAACTCACACCATCCCTTGTTCATCCCTCAGTCCCCCTATGTGCACGAAGGTGCCTAGGTACTAGGGTGATTGGATTCCATTTTCATAACCCTCTTATCACACAGCAACATTTTTATCCAAGTAGATAGTGATTTCAAATATCTTCTCCACAGACCCTTAAAGAATTATCTTTCAGTAGCACTATATGATTGGGTACAATATATAGAAAACTCAGTAATATAACCCTCCAATATACTATCCATCCAAAAATAAACTGGATGCAGGATCAAATTATGTATGGTATTAAATTGTCGGATTAACTCAGGGGTCCAACTCCTCGGAACAACATTGCAGAATGTTCCATTATTTTCAGCTAACCTCTATAACCACTCCGCCAAGACTATTGGGAAATTAGTAAAGAAAATCTCATGTAAGTATATAAATACATACCTCAATAGCCACTGCTCTGAGTTGATCCACGGGTTCTTATTCTTATTTCTGGAAAACTTGTGCTCATTTTCCTCTGACCACTGTCCAATCTCTTCCTTAATCGACCTCCACATTCCCCTCAATCATAGATCTTGGTCCTAAAAATAGAACCATTTGTTGGTGCATAGTGGTAAGACCTAGGGTTCAACATTAATTCACTAAACAAACCCTAAGATATCATCCTTTCGGCATCACCCGCAAGCAGGTGAAGTCTCACCTGAGGTATCTATGGGGACTACAGAAACCAGGTTTTTGAAATCATGAAGGGATGTGAGGTAGTTCTCATAACCATTATACTTAGAATTATTTCATTATACTTTATATCATGTGTGAAGAAACGTAATAGAATGTAAACCATTCATAGCAACCATACATCCAGTATATGTGCGCAATAAACAAAACAATCACATCATAACACAAAGCCACCATATTTAACGTGGTTCACCCAAGATGGGATATGTCCACAATGGTCGGCTTCTTGTTATATTATTCAAAATAATTCATTACAAAATATGTTCACTACGTTAGACATCATTTCCTTATCGTTCTCCTAACCCTCTTGTTAGAACTAGAAGTCACCTCCGGATTGCATCGGAGGTAAGCCCGGTACCCATCAGTTTGTATGTCACAATGAATAAATTAAAGGAGGTCAAATGGGTGCAGACTCAAGAAAATATCGCTTTAACTCAGAAATCCAGACCAGGCAATGCATGAACAAGTGAGGTATTTTTTTAACTTTAGTTAGTAAATTGTAGTAAAGGGCGAGTAGGGGGAAGAACTGGTGAGGAAATGTAGAGGTCTACTATGGACATCAGGTCTTCCGGCAGCCTAAGGAGGAAAATCTTCGAATACAAGATCTTCTTGAACCCAAAACTTCAGGAAACTGAAAACATCATAACAATATTGCAATCAAACATAGATTATAGTACAGTCAAAACACTCGACTGCATCACCCATGCCCGAGTCTTCAATATCAGAGGAAAATAATATGGAGTAAGAAAGCTGACTTAGATTAAACAAGAAGTCTCAAACACAGATACATAACCAAAAGAACCAAGATCTTCATTAATAATTTACAATACGGGAGATTTTCTCTACCATCGACAATAACAAAATATCAACACTGAGTATTTATACTCAGAACAATTGCCACCACCAGGAGTGTGACCTGGCCACTACAATAAAATATTTGCGTCTACATCTTCCACTGTCAATCTGTGCATGTATTCTTCTGTCAGACATGAGCTCAGATCAGTATGGGATTTGCAGGAAAATCTGCTGACAGGGTAACTCTTGGGTGACAGTCTGCCTACATGGCCCTTTTTTCCATGCTTTCCATTTATGGGGTGAAATGAGGATTCAACCACCTCCCCCATTTCCATTAACTACTTTCATCGGGATCGGGATGAAACCTGACACCCATGAATGCTCCAGGAGACGTTCACGACAGCCTTCAAGTCAATCCTGATGCCTTGAGACCACGTAGATATTCTGATGAGACCAAGACGAGCTCTTTTGGCCCTTGGCACAGCTCCTATCCATCGCTCCACGTGACCTCGGGCCATGACCCTACGCATATCCCATATGTAATTTCGGGATCTCGTATTTCGGGAGTCTTCACTCTCCTTGATTTCAAATATTTCGATGCTCAATCTCGTGAAACAACCCATCTAGGTCGACGTTTGGACCTACTTTGGATTTGATGGCCACGATCATCACCTCGAACAACTTTAGACCCATATCGCTCAATCAGGTGCCTACATTTATTTTGTCCATGCTTTCCATATACCCCTGGGTTGTGATCGTAGGCCCAACTCCCAGGCGTGTCGCGATTTCACGTTTCATGAACTCACGTTATGCTCCATTCTCAAATATCTGAGTCATGAAATCGTGATCACTCGGATTGGGTGACACGTGTCTCTTTGCATCGGACAACCCAGATCATTTTGACATTTTGGGACCTCAGACCATAGACACTTCTCACCTCAGCCTTCCCGAAAATACTTTTCCCATGTTGATCATGTGCCACGTGTCCTTCTGAAATAGACGGCCCAGATCATTTTGTGACTTCGTGTTTCACGAGTCCTCATGACTCTGCCCTTTGACTTCTCCATTCTGTGAGTCAGCAAAGTGTTAATCTTATGTCGCGATTTCAGAACTCTATTTGATGTTATACTTCGTGTAACTCTGTGATCCCAATCACCCGATGGTCGTCGATTCGATCTGCCTGGTGGATCTTTGTCGTTGAAAGTTGATCTTGCTCGCTTGCTTGATTTGAGTCCATATCAGACCGCTCTAAGTGTTGTGCTTATGCTTATGGTTGTGGCCTCTGTAAACAAATACTTAGATGACTGGCTGAAGGCTAGGGAATGCAAAAGGATCTATGATAGAGGCAAGGAGAGAGAAGCGATTGACCTCAGAGAAAACAGAAAGGCTTAGGGTCAACGCCTCTCAGGTAGACAAAAGAAGAAAACTATAAGCTGAATGAAAAAACCTTACGATTGGGTCTGCAAAAGGAGGAGAGAGAGGAAAAAACATAGACTTAGGTAGAAACCACAAACCCCTAAGGCTTTGACAAGTTTATTTGATAACACCTCTATCTGTCTCTGTCGCTCTTCACTCTTACATACATACATTGTATACTTCCACTCTTACTTAAATTACATACTTAGTTCTCTGACTTCACTACTATCTATCCCAAAACCCTTACATATTTATACAATCAGAATAGGGCTTAGCCCTTGTCAATGGACCCAAAATTCCTAACATCTTCAATGGTCTTCCTTCCTTTGCATGTGCACTAATCCCAAAAGTGCGCCAACTTCTTTCCTTCTTCTATGTGCACTACATAGCTCCCAAAAACGGTCCCAAAATCCTGTCCCACCTAGGAAACTGATCTATTTTTCCATATTATTAGGCTCTTGAAAGTAATATCTTTCTCTCACATATGTACTAGTTTCCAAATTCTCAACCCATTAAATCCCAGGGTCCCATGTTATCACCAGAAAGGACTCACCATGTTGTCGCTACTTCACTCTAATCATAGATATCTGACCCTCCTACCTAGACTGCATCCTCCATACTTGCAACCCAAAGTTATAATGCCTCAAACAATCGTCCCCATTATCGAGGATTGTATCCTAGTAGTGGATCTCAATGGAGTCACCCAAACCAACTCTATAATAAAACATCCATGAGAAGTCTATGTGGCCACAAACTGATAGGGAATCCATGCAACCTAGTATCCAAGTATCAAAAGGAAAATCCTTAATACTACATCACCCCCATCCTACTGCAATCATCCAAGCATCATCCAAAAAATCTCTCAACACATCATCTGCAAA
>SNQJ01S0012093.1:52642-72361 GCA_010110895.2 Picea sitchensis | reverse complement strand
GACAATGTGAAATTCTCTCTATTCCTAGCACTAATATACAAGGTGATAATACAAGAATCCATATAACTTCCCATGATAAGATAGACAATCATAAGTTTCCCAACTCATTCAACTCCTCAGAAGATAACTCTCCAAAGTATCCAACCCTAAACATCCCAAGATTAAACTCTGGAAGGATAAAATTGGCCATCTCATTTGTATCGACTGGCAAGTTATCATACATTGCATTCCCAGGGTCCCAAGTTAGCCTCAAAAGGAACCCACCATGTTGAGGCTACACCAATATGATCATAAGTGGTTGGATCGGATGCCCAAACTACAACCTCCACTCTTGGAACCCCAAGTTGTAATGTCTAGAAGACCCAACCCCACAACTATGGATCATATCCTATAGATGAGCCTCGGTGGAATCAAGGTCTGCAAGTCCACTAGCATAATCGATTCTGAGAATCGGTAAGGAAAATATATCATTCCATATAACATGTTCCCATTCATATCCTCTTGTAGTTTCCCAAAAATGACATGGACCAATCATATGAGTTCCTAGAACCCACATCCAAACTAGGAATCCATTATGTCTCATACTGACCAACTCTGCTAATATGTACATCTCTTTCCAAAATGTCATAAGAACTGTGTTGTCTTGATAATGATCAATGTACTCAGGCACCCTTTGGAGTCCAAAGGATTCCCTAAATAACCACTCTACTACATGTGGCATCTCATTCTATGATGAATTATAATAAATGCAATCCTTGCCATGCACCTATGGTAGACTTGTGCTGAAATCTGTTGACACACTCTCCCACCTCTGTCCTGAGACAAGTGTATACTACCATAATCCTACTGGATAGGCATGCTCTGACTTGTTCTACTGACAATTTATGCACTCCCTCACATGTCTCCATACATCGTCCTCGAGGCCCTTGCATGAGACCCTCTCTCTGATATGCTGGTAAGTTTGAAAGTACCCAAGATGTCCTGCCACAGGTGAATCATGTATAACCCTCATGATCTCTTCCATAAGTGTGTAATTAAGTACTAAGTATATTCTATCTTCGTAGTATATGATATTTTCTAATACTCGGTACCTGTCTTCATGAATATGAAAACCCATCAACTCTCAAGAAAACTGGTCCTTGGAATATTCCACTAGAAGGTGGTACTTCCAATCAACTAAAATCCTCATGAACTAATCCATTGTATCAGGGATCTCCTCTTGGTGTGTTTTTGCATCCTACATATTGATCACATGGCCACAATGTAAAACATTCACCATTCCAACCTCCATGTCCCTGTCCAAATGATAATCTGATCGAAAATCAATATCTGGAGAGTATTTTGTCTTGTGCCTGAATATTCTCTTCATCATGACCCATGTATCACCTAATTGTCTCCAACGATCCTCCCATGTCCTATTGTATATGATGATATCATCAATGAACACCAACATAAAACCCTATAGATATGGTGTGAATATGGGGTTCATGTGAGACCGAAAGGTGACAAATATGTTGGTCAACCCCAATGTCTTGACCGAGAACTCATGGTGCTCATAATGACACTCGAAAGTAGTCTGGTGATATCCCACTTGAAGGTCAATCTCCGAGGAATATACCTCTCTATGAATTTCATCCATCCACTCATCGATATTGGGTGAACCAAACTCAATGATATTTATGAATTCCCTATCTGGAGGTCTTCCCAGGGGAATCGTTCTAAAAACCCCCTATACACCATTGTACACAAATGTATATTGTTGTAAACCATTGCAAACCCATGTACCACCCTATATATTATATGTTCCATTGTATCAATTAATCCACCAATATCAACTGAAACTAGATCTTAGAGTGATGTATCCACATTTTTCCTATACTCAATCCCCCGATCAATTGGTGCATATACTTCCTTGTCGATTGATTCACAAGGAATTCTCTCAACTACCTCCTTGGTAGCTAAGATTTGAGACAAAATAAATGGCTCATGATCCCTATAATCAAAAATAGGGTCATGTTCAAAAACCTCTACGTCCTACCTCTCCTCAAGCACCTACAACTCTAAATGATCCTCATGCGGGATCATCACAAGGGGTTCCTCCATGAAACCATAAGTACCACTAACATCCTCATGTTTCTTGACTACCATCGAAGACTAAAATGATGATGAATGTTCCAAGCTCAAATCCATAAGATGATAATTTGTAGGCTCCCCAACTTCCTCTTCATCATCCCTCGTGCATGACTCCCTAGAAGTTAGATAAACATCCAAGGGAAAATCATTGAACACCAAATATTCATCATGTTTGGGTGATAATACACCCTCATCATGTGCATAAAAAAAAATCAACCTGAGGTCTCGTTATTGGTGTGTGCACGGTTGTAATACCCTATGTTCAAGTTATATTGACCAACAAAACCCTTGAGACACTGACCCTTTTCAGCATCACCTGCATGTAGGTGCAATCTCACTCGAGGCATCTATTGGGGTTGCAAGAACCAAATTTATGCAGTAGTGAGGGAATGGGAGGTGATCAAACTTGTCATTCTTACTTATTTTTCATGTGCATGGTATTCTGTATTTTCTCTCCTTAGGTTACTAAGTGAATTCAATTATGTATTACCATTACACTTCTGGTTACAATAGAAACCAAGTACTGTAACATTCATACTATGTGCAATGAGAATACATAATACAAATCTAGTATAACATGCATCAAGAAAGTATCCATGATCAATCATAGAAGACAAGTAAACACAATAGTTAACATGGTTCACCCAACTTTGGGCTACGTCCACAACAACTGGATTTTTTATTATTCTTTATGTAATTGTCTCAAGCTTGCGCATTGTGCTTACAAAGATACATCATGCTATATTTTCCTTCTTCTAGCCTAGTCGATATGCAATGAAAGCCTCTCTCACTCTGTAACATCTCCTTAACATTTTGACATGGACTCTTCCCTTCTCATCCTATTCTATAACTTTCCATAATGACAGGAACTCTCGACAAATTAGAACAGAATCCACATTATTGTTCAAGAAGAACTCTTATTCTCCCAACCCATTACATATTTATACATAAATTCTAGGGCTTAAAACACTACTTTGTTCATCCCAAAACCCTATTACAATTCATGATAACTCAAGTTGACTTGTTGTTCAGTTTTATTTACCTATGTTTCTATATCCATGTTGCTTTTTCACTCTGATTGTTTCTCTTCCTACTTTTGTGCGTAATTTTATCTTTATCTTTATCACGTCGGGTTGTCATCCTTCATTTTCTCTTGCTTCCTTATAATGCTTTATTCTCTAATTTATTCATTTTCTTTATTCCTCTACTTTGTATGTTCTTTGTGCACACTGTACTCCTAAATGTGCCTCAATTGCACACTCCCGAGCCTACCTTGTCTTCCTTCTTATTCTTCTTCTTCTACTGCGCACCTATTCCATACTTGGGATTTTCATGAATATTATTTCCACAATGTCGATCCAACAGGCCCTCAAAACTCACTTGTGGATCGTCCTAAGCCACTTAGGCTTGTTGCACGCTCCTCCATGATTGGATGAAATTTTGTGAGGCGTCCTTAGCTATCACAACTTCCTTTATTATTGTTTCCTTTGTTTCCACAATTTCATTTATACCCTACGTAGTCAAGTTCGTAAGATTTTCTTTTGTTTCATGCGTTGTTTTCTTCACCTTGCCTTGTGCAGTGGCGAGTTATCCTATCACATTGAGTTCTTATTCTTGCAACGTTCCTAAGTGCTACTAAAAAATCTTATGTTGATCCCTCATATTTTCAACCTCCATGTATGACTACCTTTGTGCCAAAATGGTTTTCATTCATTCAGTCAGTGGAAGAGTGTTTATTCTCTCTGAATATTTATGCACATTTTCATGTGCCTCCCTTGATTTTTCTTCCACGTCCTTCATTTTTGGATCCTCTACCAGATTTTTCTAGATTTGTTCACTTTCCTCATTGAGTTTTTTGCATTCTTCCTCCAACTTCTTGATGTTTTCTATGGATTTCATCATCGTTCTCTCTTTTCTTGCTCTTTCCTCCGGTGTTGTTCTCGACGTACTTCATAATTGTAATTCCTAGATTCTCATGCAGAATCCTTTGATGACTTCGCCAATTTGCAACACCTTCTCTTCCATAGTAGCCTCTACTACTATTAGTACTTCTAGGATTTCTTTGTACAACTTTTGGATAGTCATTTGTATGCGATGCGCCATTTTCTCGACTTCGTACTTCTCCTTCATTACTTTCTCAACCTTTCCTTTAGCCTCACTCTTTTCCTTCAATATGCTTTCAAATTTCTTCTCCACTGCACTCTTTTCCTAGAGGGTCATGGTATATTCCTTTTATAGTTTCATATTTTCCTCTGCAACTTTGATCAACTCGCTAGAAGCGGAGTCTGCGTGGATCCATAATTCTTGTGCAATACTAGTTTGCAATCCCTGTAACACAATTGTGGGAATCCGTGAAAAAACTAAGCCTAAGTAACTTAGTCTTTGTACTTGTTCTTGCATATCGAGTGTGGGAAACTTGATTGCATCTGCTGATATTTTTATCACACGACGCTCTTTGGCCATTTGTGAGAAGTGAGAAGTGGTAGCTTCTACTTCCCTCATCGTGCCTGTTGGTTGTCCTTTTGTAGATCTTCTTTCTGTTGCCAAACTTATGATCTCCAATCGTTGTTGCAATTCATTCAACTACTCTTTCATATTCTTATCGATTTCCTCCTATCGTTGAGTCATCTGTTGAACTACCTCCTCATAAGAATTCTTTACTTGGTAACCAATTCGATCCATCTTGTCATTGGTCAGTGTATAAATGGTTGGTTCCTTGTGCGCTTTCATCTTTTTGCACACACCTCTTGTTGGACCCTTCCCCTTATCCTTTCTTTACTTTCCTATCTCGAGCACTATATTTTGTGTTTTTTATGTCGATGGTGTAGTCTCTCGTACATCCTCTACTCCATTTCCTTGACTATCTTCCTAATAATTCCATGTATCATTGTGTTGTTCTTCCTCTTCGTTACCAGGATTCACTGTCTCAATGTCATCTATAGGGATAATTCAATCTGGGTCCCAATCCTGCATGATTATATGGATATCCTCTTCAGTAACCTTATATTTCATTTAGACCCACTCCTCTGTTAGTTCCTTCTTTTCCTTGGAATATATGTGATGTCGACCTGCTCAAAACTATGAAACTGGTGCATATTCTTCCACCAGTTGTGGTGTTATGCATGGTGTGTCCTTAATGCAATGTTGAATCCTTTCTGCATAGAGGAAAAATTCTACATTGTTGTATTTTTGGCGCCATTTATCCATTGTATACCAAAAGTTCTCTTATTTCGTTGCTAAACACGAATTCCCCCTTAGGCCTAAGAATTGTGTGTCCTCTGGCTCTTCCCATGTTGTGAACATAAGAAATATTAAAATCCATGGATAATGGAAATACATGCCTCTATATTGTGCATCAATAGAATCAATAAGAAATTGTTTAACAGGAAGGGTTCCCAACTCATTGAAGTCCCTTCCACACACTTTTATGTCATTGCTATCACCCCTATTGGCACTTGGTCCTTCCTGCATTTCTATATCATTTTGCATGCTAATGTATGTGTTGCAAATTTGATAGTTGGGCCACATATGCTTGGCACATCCAAGCTATGCATGCCTCTAACTATGTGAAATTTGTGTTTCATGGCCTCTGACAAGGCCCTATATGTATTTTTTCAGAAAACATCAAGGTGGGATCTTCCTCCTATGTTGGCAATCCTGTGATCCTTTCGATCAAGTCTGTATCTATCGAAATTGGACTATATAGCCACAAATATCCTCCATGCATGCAATATAGGAGCAACTTAACGTATGCATTGACTTCGTTGCTCCATCCGAAGTGGGGGATGTCAAGCAGGTTCAGTAGGCCTACTCGCTCCAATTCTCTCACCCATACCTATGGTACATAAATTCTCTAGTTTGTTTCTAGGTCTACCTTAAACTTCAAATAATGGTGGGGTGCCATTTCAAGGAAATTCTCCATGTCAGTTATGTCATGGTCTGCATATCTAAGTTGTGGTACTTTCCCTGGCATATATCCGTCGATGATGACCCCTTATGGTATGTTGAGTGTCACTAATGTGTGGTTAACATTATTCATCATTATCACTGGTGGGGCATCATATTTTTTGATAGAATGTAATCACGGGGGAACCTTGGCTCCAAGGATGATGCTTCTCCCAGAGTCTCCTCGACCTCCAGTATCTTTGGTTCTACTGGTTACCTTTTTGGGYGGGCCTTATTTGGTATAGGCACTAGTGCTTTCAGTGGTGCCATTAATGTAAAAACCTATAATCATTAACACCTACTTCAGCTTTGTTTCTCCTTCTTTGTTCTGCTCCTATTKTCTATTCGCTCCACTTGCATGCAGCTCGTASTAACAATAATTCATGCTTGGAAACCATCAACTGCTTGTGTGCCTGCTTGCAACTGTTCATGTCCCTTCGTACCTTAACTATTTTGTCTAATCTACCAATGGGGTTGATGAATGGTTAAATAAATGTGGMTTTATTACCAAATCCATTGTTGGATTTTTTCCTCGTACTACCAATATGTCCTGATTTCTAGCATCTTTTACCATTTAAGATTATACGGCTTCTTTATGACCTGTCATTACCACTTTGTAGTTGTCATTTCCTTTCTTTAATTCCTTTAATGGTCTTGTCAGTACTATATTGCACAACTTTCATTGCTTTTTCATTTGTTTGTTTCATGGTCTTTTTATTCTATGTATTATTTTCTTAATTGGCACAGTTTTCATCCCGATAGCGCAACAATTATTCCTTCTTCGTAATTTCCTATGTCTTTTTACATTGTAGTCTTTTTATTTTTCTTTGTCTACTTTTTATTTGATTTTCTTCCTTTTTCTACTTTTTATATGTTTTTATGTGTTTTACCTCCCTACTATGGTACATGTGTTCTGGCGCAGTTTCATATTACTATGCAGGCGGTCGTCCGTCTCTATAGAGTTTTAGCTGACTCCCATTCACAATTCCTCCAAGGAATTCTCCATTCAAATTTTCCAACTGCATAGCACCTGCCTCTGTCACTTGTTGAATCACATAGGGTCCTAACCAATGCATTTGAAACTTCCCTAGATGTTGCATAAACTTATTGTCATAGAGTAATACTAAGTCTCCCACTTGGAACTTTTTTCATTTAATGTGTCTATCATGCCATGCATTCTCTATTTCTTTTTGAACTTGTTGATGGAAACCTGGGACAAACCAATCTTCCTCAAGTTGTACCAATTGTGACAATATATCCTCTACTACACCTAAGTCTGAAAGATTAGTAATCATAGCAATGTGCAGGCTAGGTAGAATAAACTCCATTAGCATTACTACTTCTTCCCAATAGATCAACCTGAAAGGTGTCATCCCTGTCAAATTTTACTGGTAGTCCTATAGGCCCATAAAAATGCAGGAACTCTTAAGTCCCAATCATCTCTTCCTACGTTGCATATCTTTGTCAAGACATTCTCCAAGATTTATTGAAATCTTCCACTTTCCCATTGGTATGAGGATCATACAAAGTACTCCTCTAATAATAAATTTGAAAATCCTCGGTCAATGTTACAATTGTTTTATTTAGGAAGTGTGTTCCTTGATCACTGAGTAATATGCATGAATATCCAAATCGTGTGACTACATTCTTAAATAGAAATCATGCAGCAATCTTCGCGGTGCAATCTAGGACTGGTGATGCTTCTGCCCATCTTGTTAAATACTATGTTGTGGTGATTATGTACCTTTCCCCTAATCTTCTTGCTTATGGGTTGATTGACCCCATAAATTCTATGGCCCATTTATCAAATTATTACAACGTAACTTGTGGATTTAAAGGCATTCCATCCCTCATGGATGGATTTCCTACCCTTTGAAAAACATTGCATGTTTAATAGTGCTTTTTTTCATCTTTATGAAGTGTGGGACACCAAAGCCTTGCGTAAAAACAATTATGTGCAGTTTATTTTCCTACGTAATGTCCTCATGCAATACCTTCATGCACTTTTGTGAGTATCATAATCCTTTCATGTTCCAACACACATCATCTCAATATTCCATCTGCACCTAACTTATACAATTTTTTTTCAATGAGTTGATAGTCTGTTGCTTTAACTACCATGTGTTTCTTCTATGCAACTATAATCTCTGATGGGGCCATTCTTGTACTTAGAAACTGCACAATGTCTGCAAAGTCGTCATCCACCATTTTAACTGTAAATAGTTGTGCATCTGGTAAGATTTCATCTAAATTCCCTACATATTTTCCTGATAGTATGCTTGATAAATGATCTGGTCTTGCATTCAAATTCCATGTTTTCACCACAACCTCAAAATCGTATTCCTGAAACAACAGTAGCCATCTGTATATTCTTCCCCCAACCCTGGCTTGTTCACTAAGTATTTTAGTGTAGAATGGTTTGTATTCATCTTAAAATGTGACCCCAGTAAGTAATGTTTGAACTTTTGTAGTGCATATACCATTGTCAATCCTTCCCATTCTGTAGTGGTGTAATTATTCTCTGCTATGGACAACTTCCTACTTGCAAACGCAATTGGGTGATCTATGTATCCCTCCCCTGGTTGAGATAGTATTGCACCCAATGCTATGGATGATGCATCTACATGAACATGGAACTCCTTGTTCCAATATGGAAAGATAAAAATTGGCGCGGTCACCATTTTTTTCTTTAAGGTGTCCAAACTCTTCTGACAGTCCTTGTTCCATTGGAACTTTGCTTCTTTATTTAACAATTTTTCCATAGGTGTTGTGATCTATGCATATCCTTTTTGATAAACTTCCTATAATATCTGGTATGACCCAAAGTTTCCCTCATCTCTCTGACTGATGTAGGTGGTTTTAAATCCATAATCATTGCAATCTTGGCCTAATCCACTAGTAATCCCTTCTTACACACTACATGGCCCAACAAAATTCCAAATGGTGCGCAAAAAATACACTTCTTATAATTTAGCGATATTTGACACTGTATGCACCTATCCAACATTAGTCTAAGAACTTCTATGTGATCCTTTAGTAGACTTAACACAATCCAATAGTCTAAGTATACTTCAAGGAACTTATGAATAAATTCCTTGAACATTGAAATCACAACTCTTGAAAAAACGGTAGGGGCATTCTTCAGTCTAAAGGGAATTACTATGTATTGATAACTTCCTCAATATGTCGCAAAAGTAGTCTTGTACTAGTCCCCCTACGCAATTTTTATCTAATGGTACCCTGAGAATCCATCTATGAAAGAATAAGTCTCTTTCCCTCCTTCGTTCTCCAGTACCTCATCTGTGAATGGTGTTGGAAATGGTTCATGTAAATATGCATCATTCATCTTCCTCGAATCCATGTAAATATCGATTCCTCCTGTTTTCTTTTCCTACACTATCATTGGACTTATCCACTCTGATTCTACCACGGGTTCAATGATACCAGCATCCAACATTCTATGTATTTCTATTTTCACCTTCTCCTTTTACTTTGTATTTATCCTGTAAGGCCTCTGTTGCACTAGCTTCGCACCCAGTTTCAAAGGAATCTTCATCTCTCCTAAGTCCCCAGTTATGCCCTTCATCTTTGAAAATGTAGTCAAGAATAGGTCTTGATATTCGCACAACAATTCTGCAATCTTATATATTGTCTCATCACTCTAGTAATCCCCTATCTACGCAAAATTTGGATTATTTGTCATCCCAATGTTTACCTTCTAGGTCTTTATTGGTTGTGTGTATGCAGCAGACTCAAGTTCTGGCCCTTCTACTACCTGTTCTCCTTTTGTTTCGGGTACTTTCACATTCCTAGGATCTTCTTCATCATGTTATTTCTTAGCAACATTGTAACATTCCAATAACTCATGGACAATCATAGCAGCATTGTACGCATTGCAGACTGGTACCACCTCCATCATTCCTTCTTCTGAGAAGATATTAGTTTGAATATCATCTAGTGTTGCATCTATTGATGGAGATTCATGTTCAAATTTAAATGTGACCTTAAACCTCTAAGTCATCTTGTCCCAGTTGGCTATCTCTCTGCACATTTCCAATTCCAAATACCAGTTCTTCATAATTGTATCTAGTGTATGTTTAAATATATGTTTCCATTCCTCCTTTGGTGTCAAGTTCCATATGTTCCTACATTTCTCCAAATGATCCGCTGGGTCACTCTCCCCTGTATACTTCTTCGCAATATTTTTGACCTCAGTACCAAGCCTCACTTGCATTGGTCTTCTACATTGTGACCAATCTTCCATTCCCTCTTTGTGTGCAACCCACCACCTGGATAGAGTCTCTTTTAGGAAAACATCTAGTGCCAATTGTCAGTGTTTCACGGAAACCTGCACAGGAGATCTAGCTAAAGAAAGTACAAACAAAGCTTATCAAGAAAGGGAGAGAGAGTCAATATGGAAGAATGAGAAAATATATTCACACTACTCCAATGAGTTGATGATTGATAAATAGATCATGATCAATATGATACAATGAATGAGTGGAATACACTCATATATATGGCAAAGCATTCCATAATTAAGAAAATCAATCAAGCAGTTAGATTTCCTTAGGAATGCATGCATGCACAATAGTGATGGTAAAAATAGAAAGTCTAAAATAGAACTAATTAGTTAATTCCCACTGAACTAGTGTGTCGAAAATAGAAATTTCTCCAACACCCCCCCTGAACATCACTATGGAGTAAAAAATGAGTCTCGGCTACTAGGCCATTTTAGGTACTCATGCACAATGTAACTAATGAACACTGAATAAAAGTGAGGAAAGAGGGAAAACCACGTGGGAACAAAACCCCCCCTCAAAATATAATGTATCAAAAGAAGAAAATAGAAGTTGCTAAACAAATTTGATCTTCACTACAAGATGATCCCGCAAAGTCTGAAACTTCTTCTCATTGAAAGTCTTCATGAAGATGTAGAAATATTTATGGATCTGATGAAGTCCTTTGGAAACCTGTCAGGCCTTGTACTTCTTGATCCTGTGGACCCATCTACACCTGAAAATATTCCTTTCTGGTGGAAGTGGAACCAGATTCCAAGTCTCGTTTTGTAGGAGTGAGTCATACTCCTTATGCATGGCTGCTTGCCATAATGGATTTCCCACAACCCTATTGTAGTTATGTGGATCATTATATTGAACCATATAGCAATGCATGGTCATCGCAAGTTTTGAAGTTGAAAGTACATGAGAAGGCTCCTCATGCTAAGATCGAGTCATCCTCGAATCCAATGGATTCCCTGCAAGGTTACCTGCGGCTTGAAGTGTAGTCTGTGCCTTCTTGGGCATCTCCTGAAGCTTCGGTGTTGGCTTCTTATATGGTTGTACTACCTTCTTATTTCCATGTACAGAATCTGAGTGTATGGAATCATCTCTGATGTCTGAAACTGATGGAAGAACAAGAGTATATGTATGTTGCATTGGAGGTCCATGCAAAGTAATCTCCTTATGTGTAAGTAGAATAGAGTCATATTCAAAAAAATTAGTGAATTTATACAACCTTGACTTGTGATCCACCTCACCAATTGCAATGATGGAATTGTCATGCATGTCAATTACTGAAATTGAATCTGATGTAAATTCAACCTTTTTACCTTTCTGAACGATTTGATAAACTGAGAGTAGATTCATAGAAAGATTTGGAACATGTAAAACATTCTCAAAACTTTCATTGTGGAGTTCCACTCTCCCTTCTCTTGCTACTTCTACTGGAGTATCATCTCCCATGAGAATAGGGGCTCTTGAGCATGGACTCAAGGAAGAGAAAACATCATCTTTCACTGCCATATGATGGGTTGCACCAGAATATATAATACATGAATCAAATGAGGAATTAATTGCAACAAGAGCATGATGATTACCTTTCTTAGCCACATGGTGTTCTTCCTTCTTCTTCTTGGCTCCTTCAGGAATAAAGTCTCCAAGTTTATTCCTCTGAAGTATGTGTGTCATAAGATCAATCTGCTTCTTCATGAATGTGGATTCTTCATGATTCAGTTTATTGTAATATGTGCATTGCTTCCCCTTCTTCTTCTTCCCTTTTGAATTTGACGAATCTTTGGAACCTGAAGAATCCTTGAAGGGTTTGGAATATCCCTCCTTTTTTTACTCTGGATGTAATAACTCCTTTCGTTTCTKCTTCGATTTCTAATTGTATGACCATTTTCCATCATGCATGGTGAGTGCATGTGCTTTGGGATCTTTCATGAGGCCCTTMTATATGAGTTTTGTCTKCTCTTGTGTAAGAGACTCAATGAACTGAGCYAATGTAGGCATTTTCCAATTTGTTCCAAAAAGACACCTGCTAGAATGGAAATTGGAGACATATACAGYGTATTCTGGTCCTATCTTGGCCAAGATTGTTAGAATAAGTTGTTTCTCTTGTGTAGACTTATCAATACCATATTCACCCAAGATTAATAGAAAAGATTTAAATTTAGTAAAAAAATCTTGTATATTATCAAAACTGTTAGGGTCTAAAGTATTCAACTCTACCTCAAGCATATGACCTCGCATCTCATCCTGCGTTCCAAAGAGTCCTTCCAAGGTGGTCCAGATCTCATTTGGAGTCTTGCATGCAGCAACATGAAACCAAAAATCAGTGGATATTAACTCAAGAAGTAGCCCTGTGGCCTCATCCTTGTTGGCCCTTGACCAAGTTTTGAGGGACACTTGGTCATAATTGACCATTTTGGACTTTGACGCCCTGTCAAAGATGGAGCACTAGGCGAAGCAGAGATCGTAGGATCTCGCTCCACTTTGGGCCTCTTTTAGGGTTTTGGGTTGATGTAATGGGAAATGGATGTCAGCCCGTGGGTTTACCCATGCTTAGGCCCACTTTTGTAATATATAAATAGATACTTAGGCAATGTAAGGAGCCCCGATGGCTTAGTGTTGAGAATTGATCTATGTGATAGACTTGCAAAGTTGAGTGCAAGTATTATAAGTGCTGAGTGCACAGATTGTAAGGTGGCTCTGTGCTAGATATACTCGGGGAAGGAGGATCTGGCAAGGTGCGAGCAGATATCCTGTCCTATGCGGAGTAGGATTTTGATAAGCTCTATTTTGTAACCTGATTGACTGAATCTAATACAGAATAAGAGTTGGTGGTTGTAGGCCCAGGGTGGGGGTGAACCACGTAAATCTATGTGCGATGCTTTGTGCTTTGGTTCAATGTGTATATTCCTTCTTCTGCCAAGTGTTTTGATATATTTAGGTATATCTACTTATGCTTTGTGCTCTTAGACGTGTATGAATGTTAGATCTGATATGTATGAGGATGTTTAGTGTTGATCTACCAGGATTTGATCTATGTTACTGTTTCTAAGTGATTAAATTAGTGTGGATGCTACGACGATCTATCTTATCATCGAAGTGGTTATTGGATGTATCTTGAGGAACTAACAGTGCTAGGTGCTCTAGTAACTTGTATAATCACAGATCTGTGTCCCAGCTAAGTTTGCAGACACTTGAGTCTTGCAACCACCCCTGCCTCTACCTCGGGTGAGACTTCATCTGCTTTGCAGGTGTTGCCGAAAGGGCCAGTAGTTAGTGTATTTTTGGTGCGCTCTTGAGCGTTGAACCCTGGGTCTTCCCCTGTGCCAACAAATGGTTATGTTGCCAGGATCTGGAACTGTGATTCCTGGGAACTAAGAAATAAAATCTTTGTGCAAAGATTCGATCTAGAAACTGTGAAAGCTCTATGCATAGATCTGTTGCCCTAGTGCGCAGATTTTCATTTGACTCGCGAAGCTTTGTGCTAAAAAGAGAAGGCTAGATCTAAAGAAAAGAAACAAGATCTGAACACTTTGTTCTCTAACAAAGGTAAAAGTAGAAGTTTCTAAGGAAAAAAGGTCAGATCTACAAAAAAGAAGTAAGATCTGTAAGCTTTGTGCTTTGTAGAAGTAAGATAAGTAGAAATTATTTGTTTCTAAAGTATGGATCTAGGTATTTTTGATAGATTATGTCCTAGCTTAAAACCTAGGGAATTAATAGATGAAAGAAAGCTTGATATGAATAGATCTGATAGATATGTTATACCTATGCATAAAAAGAATGTTTGGACTAACAAATGGATGCAAGATCCTAGAAAGAAATTTTTGCAGGCTAGTTACCATGATCCTGGCACAGAGTACAGAAGAAGTTGGGGATCATTTAAAAGAAAGAGAGGATTAACCCTTTGTTACAGTTGCATAAGACCGGGACATCTTGCTAAGGAATGCCCTGGTGGAAGACCTAGTTGTCTCTGTTGCAAAGCTCTGGATCATGAAGTATTGGATTTCCCCAGAATGATTGTTAGGCTCGAAGGAATGAATCCAAACCCTGGGACAGCCCTAGAAATAGAAGAACCCAAAAGGAATCAGAGAAAGTATTGATACAGATGAAAGAAACACTGAGGGAACATAAAGATGTATGATTACCAAATATTTTCAAAGAAAAGGAACAAGTCAAAGAAAGACTAGGGGACTTCGACATTGATTATATTCTCGACGAAGAAACACAAGTGAACATTATGCCAGAAAAAACCTAGGAAGTTATAGGGAAGCCTTCCATGATTCCTTCACTAGGAGGAATATGAATATTCAGAGGAAAAATGATGATGTTATGTGGAAAACTCACTCAGATACCTATGACAATCAATGGAACTTCGACTGAAGAATATTTTGAGATTATTAAATTTATTGAGGACAATGCCCCGTTCACTATGTTACTTGGAAAAACTTGGATTGAGAAAGATAAATCCAGAAACAAGGAAGAAGAAAAGTTATTACAACAACGAAGACAAGAGCTAAAATATTTCATGACAAGAAGGATTGCACAATTGATTGAGGAACAAGAGAATAAATCAAAGCTAATTAACACTAGAAGCTAAGTTATCAAGGATTTAGGGGACTCACAGAAGATTGAAGTATTTGTACCAGATACAGACAAAGTAGTTCTCATGAGTCTTGGGAAATAACCTCAGCAGTGCAAAGTGACTATGCCCAAGGAAAATAAGAACCAAAATGAGAAAAGAACTACCGAGACGAAGCTCATGGGGAAAAAGGCTAGAAAGCTAAGTAAAAAGAGAGCTCGGATCGACAGGCTACAGAGGGTCCCAGATGGAACCTATTTGAAAGAATATTTACAAAATTCAAGCTTCATCGAGATAAAAAAATAGCGACATGGGTCACTTTGCCATGACAAAGCAATATAGCTATTGGAGGTCGATATGTTCGTTCAACTGCCGCTATGAATGGATCGAAAAGCATTGATAGCTCATCACCAGACCATTAGACCACACCATAACAGATAGAACCAGAGTTAAGGAAGCCCTATATCCATTTCAAATGATCCGTTACAGAGTTAGTTACTTAATCCATCGCGCCATGCATGGAAGACACTTTTTCTAATCGTGAATTTGAGCCCGTAGATTACCTGAATTATGAACAGTGATTACTTCACCCTTACTCTCTACCTTACTACAGTGCCTAAGTTACTGTGAGAACCTGAGCTATTGATCCTGAGCGTATATGTCCGATGAATTTAGAATAGCTGAAGAATCTGTAAGAGAGGTACTCGCTAGCCTCAGAGCTGAAAGATTCATCTCTGAACGAGGATTGTCTATAGGTTTATAGGAATCATCAATGAGAGGAGTGCAAGCCTCCTCGTCGACTGCTCAAGAAGGAATATCCCAAGCTAGTGCAGAAAGAAGAACCAAACATAAGGACTATATGGCCAATGCGAAGTTGGTCCCATCCATCCTACCTGCTTACATACCATCTCTAAGCGGTGCGATCAACAGAGATAGTGTGCCTAGAGACTTTGAGTACACTCTAGTCATTGCATACCTACTGAAAGGGGTACGCGTAGTCCATGTAGATCACGAAAAGATCGTAGCATTGAAGTTTAGTGACTTCAACCTGGGGGATCAAAAATTCTACAGCACACTGGCCCCGTACAAGTACCTAACCAGAACCAAGGGCAAGAATTCGAAGATAATCCCTCAGCAATGGACAATGAACCTTGCGCAGTCTACTCTACTCAACGTTATGAATATACTGCACTTTGGCAGACACCAGGAGGTGAATGCTTGTGTTAAGCTACTCCTGGCGAGCTACCACGGAGGATACCTATGGTTGAACTGCCAAATCACAGTTGATCTAGCATTGATCAATAGGATTACAGGTCTTAGCATGCAGGGCCCTGATCCCCATAACTACTATCCTGGAAAGACCGTGGACTACACTCTTTCTCAGAAGATCAAAGCTTATGGTGATGTTGAGAAAGGAGCATGAGGCTACAAGGTAGCCTCTATTCAGAGTGGCATAGTGCACCTGACATGTCAACTGATCACAGGAAATCTCATTCGCAAGAATCGAGCCACGCAAGTATCCGGCTTTGTAGTTGACCTCGCAGGAAAGTGCACATAGGGACTACAGATGAACTGGGTAAAGTACCTGGTGAATCAACTAGAGATTGATTGTAGAGAATCCCAAGATCAGGGACATGAATTTCACTTTAGTTGGCTCTTGAAACTTATATCTTTTGTTGCATGGGAGCTACCGGAAGGTGCAAACTTCCCCGACATTGACCCCTTTGAGCCACTGGCTACAAATTTCAGTACCTTGTGGTACTCGAATGAAATGAACAAGCAGTGGAAATCCAATTCCATATTTCACACCTACTACACCCAGTTGAATCTCGCCATCTAGTCTGAGCCACGCGTGACCCCGAATACTTTACACAGGTTTAGACCTTTGATAAAGTTCAGTGCAGACTGCCATTTTATCTATCTTACAACACGCACTGATGAGAACAAGGAACAACTTCAGTCATATTATAAGATGACAGAAGAAGACCTGGAGGAAATCACCAAGGAATGGTCAACGGACCTCCTTATTCCCGCAAACCCCACAAAAGTATACGACATTGACAGCCCAGAAGTTGCGTAGAATACACTTGGACTCAGTAAGACAAAGAAAACAAAGCAGACAAAGAAGGATGAGGATATCCAGGTTGTAGACAAAAAATATGTAAGAACCACATCTGTTACACCAGAGCAAGGAGGTAATGGAAAAGACTTAGAGGAAGTCGAACACAAGCCAAGAGACGAAGTAGAAATCGTAAACAAAAGGAAGGGTTTGCTTCTAGAATCTTCCTCCCGAAAGAAATCAAAATCACCCGTGACTAAGATGAAGACTACGCTCACTCCAGATGACTTCATTTTTCTCCTCGCAACTATGAATGAAGCCATAAAAGAGATAACAGAAAAGAAGGAAGCCAAGAAAGAGGCAATGTACAATAGAATTGAGAGAGAGCTCCAAGGAGTGCAGTAGGCACTTCGGTCTAGCCGCGGAGTCTCCACTACGCCCCTACCATAAGGAACAATAGAAGAGGGAGATGAACCAGTTCAACTCCGCAATATTTCTAACATAGTCGAAGCATGCCTTTGGAAAGAACAGGAAGAAACCACACAGACCACCCAGTCCTTAAAGAAATCACAGGAGGAAATCATCGAGCAGCGTAGAGCTGCGCAACAAGAGTGGGRCACTCTCCAAGAAAAATTGGAAGAAGACAGAGCGAAGATCCAAAAAAAAAGGAGCAGCTTCTCATGAAGCAGATTGGGATTGAAGAAGCAGTCAACAAAGCATTTCTCTCTGTCACTGGCTTAGAACAGAAGGCAGAGGACCCCATAGAATGCCAAGTGTTGACGCTTGCTGAAGTTATTCAACAACTTCAACAAAGAGTCATGGACTTAGAGCTTCATACCATACCTCAGACCCCACAAGAAGTGTGCGAACAACGAGAAATAACTGCCCAGAGCACCGTAGAAAGGATTAAAGCACTCTCTAAGGAATGTAAACAACTAAGTAGGAGAAGTGCACAGATCTACGAGAACCTAGCCGAGAACCCAGAATTGCATAAATTGGAGTCGCAGCTCCAAGAGGAGAAGTATGAAGCTGAAAGGCTCCAGGTGCAGCTAAAGGCCCTATCACCCGTATAGAGAATGAAGAGGTTTCCAGAGAAATGCACAACCCAACAACAGATTCACATGCTTCAGAGTAAAGTAATGGAAGTCTCTCAACAACTTAAACAAGTGAAAGACAAAGCATGCCAACTGTTCACTGAAGTTGAAAGCCAGGGAATAGAACTTGAATAGGTTGTGAATACAATAGAACAACTCCTACAAGGGCCGGTGAGTGAGGCACTCATCC
The DNA here is from genome assembly GCA_010110895.2 of Picea sitchensis. Classification (NCBI taxonomy): domain Eukaryota; kingdom Viridiplantae; phylum Streptophyta; class Pinopsida; order Pinales; family Pinaceae; genus Picea; species Picea sitchensis. Next base: position 54,069 of record SNQJ01S0012093.1, on the reverse strand, counting down.
AGGAGTTTGTCGAGCAAGAGGAAGTAGCAACACGGTAGGTCGAAGCATCTCGAGCCAAGCTCAAGGAGTTCGAAGTAGAATTGATCAGACCTGAGTGACTCGGGATGAGTCACAGGTGAGTGCTGGGGGAATGTTGGCCCTTGACCAAGTTTTGAGGAACACTTGGTCATAATTGACCATTTTGGACTTCGACACCCTGTCAAAGATGGAGCACCAGGCGAAGTAGATATCGTGGGATCTCGGTCCACTTTGGGCCTCTTTTAGGGTTTTGGGTTGATGTAATGGGAAATGGATGTCGACCTGTGGGTTGACCCACGCTTAGGCCCACTTTATAAATAGATACTTAGGCAATGTAAGGAGCCCCAATGGATTAGTGCTGAGAATTGATCTATGTGATAGACTTGCAAAGCTGAGTGCAAGTATTATAAGTGTTGAGTGCACAGATTGTAAGGTGGCTATGTGCTAGATCTACTCGGGGAAGGAAGATCTAGCGAGGTGCATGTAGATATCATGTCCTATGCGGAGTAGGATTTCGATAAGGTCTGTGTTGTAACCTGATTGACTGAAGCTAATACAGAAGAAGAGTTGGTGGTTGTAGCCCCAGGGTGGGGGTGAACCACGTAAATCTGTGTGTGATGCTTTGTGATTTGGTTCAATGTGTTTATTCCTTCTTCTACCAAGTGTTTTGATATATTTAGGTATATCTACTTATTCTTTGTTCTCTTAGACATGTATGAATGTTAGATCTGATATGTATGAGGATGCTTAGTGCTGATCTACCAAGATTTGATCTATGTTATTGTTGCTAAGTGCTTCAATTAGTGTGGATTCTACGAAGCTCTGTCTTATAAGCGAAGTGGTTATTGGATGTATCTTGAGGAACTGACTGTGCTAGGTGCTCTAGTAAGCTGTATAATCATAGATCTGTGTCCCAGCTAAGGTTGTAGACACCTGATTCTTGCAACCACCCGTGCCTCTACCTCCGGTGAGACATCATATGCTTCGCATGTGTTGCCGAAAGGGTCGGTAGTTAGGGTTTTGTTGGTGTGCTCTTGAGAGTTGAACCCTGGGTCTTCCCTTGTGCCAAAAATCCTTACAGTTCACCCATCTCATCTTCTCAATCACTGATGTAGGTTATGTTTCTGTCACCATCATCAAATTATATAGTCCTTTTATTTTGAGTTGGAATGTCACCTTGGGCTTCCAATCAAAATAATTGTATGGTGTGAGGATTACCACCAAGTTTGAATGTATAATAGTTGTCCTATCCATCTCTCCCACAGTTTCTAAGAACCCCTAAACATTGACTCTCAATTTTCTAAGAAAACGGTGAGGAATCTCGCCAAACAGTTGAAAACCCGCTTCCAAAATGGGTCGATTTACTTCTTTGGTGGGTTGTTTCCTCAAACACTTGATATTTTGGGGAG
>SNQJ01S0012093.1:37689-52282 GCA_010110895.2 Picea sitchensis | reverse complement strand
AGATTCAATATGGAAGAATGAGAAAATATATTCACACTACTCCAATGAGTTGATGATTGATACATAGATCATGATCAATATGATACAATGAATGAGTGGAATACACTCATATATAGGGCAAAGCATTCCATAATTAAGAAAAGTAATCAAGCAGTTAGCTTTCCTTAGGAATGCATGCATGCATAATAGTCATGGTAAAAATAGAAAGTCTAAAATAGAACTAGTCAGTTAACTCCCACTGAACTAGTGTGTCGAAAATAGAAATTTCTCCAACACTAATAGCCTTTGTTGTTAGGGTACCTGCAACTCAAATGTCTTTAAAAAAAATCTTATAGTATTCAATCCATCATACATGGGTGGATCACATAACTTTATACCAATCCAACGCAATGATCGAGTTATGTGTGCACATCGTCTAGTTGATACTTCATGCATCCTATGCTGCCAATGCTCCAGACCTTCCTCAGAATATGATGCACATGAACTAATACTTATCCAACTTAGTGCACCATTTGTAGTGGGGTTAACATAATCATCCATCTACGCAGTCATTTTATACAAATTGTCAATATCGTTTCCTCTTGCTGGCTCTATGTATCTCTTTCCTTCTATTGGGTCTAATGGTGCAGTAAATTTCAAATTGTCGACTTCAAATATCATTTCCCTCCTCTTTAGATTAATGATCACTTGATTATAAAAGGCCCATTCAAGTCCTATTAGTGTCGGATATGGTTGACTATAATCCACGATCTCAATCACTTCAAATTTCGCCACACTACATACCCCATATATGTCCATAGGTACTCATGACAATCTACCAATTGGTACTATCTTGTGTTGATTTGTGATCCTTAACTAAACAGGAGACCAGATCAACTTGGGTTTTCCCATAATATCCTAGGTCTTCTTAGGTAACACATTTACATCAGACCCCAACTCCAAGATAACATTATCCACATCATATTCCCCAATTTTTGCACTGAATCTAAATTCTTCGTTGGTCCCTTTTCTGCGCAATACTTGATTCACCACCCTCTATGTGATGGGAGTTTTCATTCCTTACATGAAATGATCAATCATTTCATATAGTGCATTCATCACAGTTTCATCTTTCATCAGGTCTACGCAAATTCTCAGGAATTATCTTAGAGTGTTTACCTTCTCAGTTGGCTTCTCCAACACAGTGAAATTATTAACCTGTGGAATAGATGATGTTGATGCTCCTCAATCTTGCCCAAGTACCTCCTTTCTTTCCCTATGATATGTCTTTTTTTCTTGTTGAGGATCAAATTTTGACATAGGTCATGTTGACGTCCTTACCCATTTCTCATCCCGCTTCCCTCCATTCGTCACATCTACCCATGTTTTATCTCCTCCACATGTACCAAGTTCTATTCTAGGTCCTTTGTTTCTTTTTTCGATTGATATATTCTATACATTTTGGTTTGGATTATGGTTTTGATTCCCTCTTTCCTGTCATTTTTCCACTATTTGAGGACACTCTTATGTTGCATGGTCCAGTTCTCTACAATATGTGCATGTTGTACACGAATTTGGGAAGTCATGGGATAAGTGTCTCGGTTGATTACAATTGTAACATATTATCGGTCCTCTTCCTTCTCTGCCAAAATTTCATCTACCTCAAACTCTATCAAATTTTCCTTTGTTTCATGGATTAAATCCTCATTGATTATTATATTGTGGACCACCTCCTTCTATCATAGCATTATCCTCCTGAATCATGTACATATTTTTAGTGTGCTCCCTCATCAAATCGAATGTGCAGAAATCCTTCTCTTCGTGTCCAAATGACTTGCAAAAATTGCAAAATAAGTTACTTGGTGTATTCTAATACTTTTGTAGTAATGGACACTTAGTTGGATGATGTCCCAATTTCTTACATATCTCGCAATACCCCCCTCCTAGTAATGGATCTGATTTTCCAATCGCCAAATACTTTGCGAATGTTGGGCATTCGTCCTTATGATGGCCTTCATTCATACACTTGGTACACCAGACTTGTTCTTGTTTATCATTCCATTTTGTAATTTTTTATAGTTGAATCATCGAAGCATCCAACTACGTCTGAAGTTGTTCCATCCCTATGTTGTCTCCTACAACAAATGCCGCCAATTTCATTGCAATCTACAAAGCTTCAGGATATGACACAACCTTTTGTTGAATCAACGGCCTATGAATATGTGGTAGAAGTCCTGCAATAAACCATTATTGATGTTGTTGATCAAGGATCTGAAATTTCATTCTACCCATGAGGTCCTTAAAATGTTGGTCTTAATCCCAGACTGATTCAGTCTGCACCTGTTTAATTTCCTTCGGCTCTATAATATGTTGTGACTCGGACCTTGGCTTCTTGAACTCTTTTAAAAATGCTTGTCTTATCTATGTCAAAGTCCTATCTTGTCCTGTAGGCATGGTACTTTTCAGCTTCATGTACCATACTAACACCCGGTATCTAAATGATGTTGCAAACTTCATAATCTTCACGGCCTCATCCTAGACGTTCTTAGTATCCCAAATTGTCTCGCAAACAAATAGATGTTGTTCTGGGTCCTTTGAACCAACTCCCTGGAACTCAAGCAGTTTGAGGGTGTTTTCTACCTGTACCATGTTGCTTCATGTAGTCCCTCCTCTTGGCGATGCTAGTTGACTGACTCTGAGCACTGCTTCCATTGCTCTGATTTCTACTAGGATTCCATATACTAACTACAAGTGATTTTGATAAATCTTCAACTGTTATCTTCGATTGTGGTAACGCACATGGGGTCATGGATTCGTCAGAGGATCCAGTATGAGTAGGACTTGATGGCTCTTATATTATAAGACTAGACTGGAACTTTTCTTCCTCTCCTCTTATGTGTGATATCTCCATTATTTGGACTATTTCACAAGGTCCTCTCCACCTTGGCTCACTGCGTGGCTCTCCTTTCTCAACCCTAATCATTCACCTCTTGTGAGTCCTTCCACTACGCAATAATCCAAACTCATCTTATTCTTATTATACAACTTCTTCCTTTCTCTGCATCCTCAGGCTCACCCTTCCTTCTTCATTTCTTCCTCCATTCTCTCATGTTCTCAGACTATCCTCTTGTCATCCCATGGTTCCCCCTATGTGCGTGAATCCCCTTAGCATTTGAACTCTATTATCACCATGCACTTGTCATACAACAACATCTTCATCCATGTACCCAATGATTTCATGAACTTTCTGCACAGACATTTGAATAAGTCCCTTTCTGCACATTGTATGAATGGGTACAATCTACTATAAATTCTATAATATATCCTCCTAATATACTATCCAACTAGAAATCCACTACATGAGAAGTTTGTTTACTTACAAAATTAAGTTTTCTTACCAACTCAAGAGTCCAATTCCTAGGTTCTATGTTTCTATACCTCCCAGTGTTCTCCACTAATATTTCTAACCACTCAGTCAAAATAATCAAAAATTTGCTAAAGAAAATTTCATGCATGTATAAGTACAGATACCTTTTCATCCATTATTCATCACTCATCCAAGGGTTTCTATTCTCCTTCCAATAAAACTCTCATTCCTTCCCTTCTAACCATTCTAAGATATCTTTCTTAGTCAGCCTTCAAAACATTCCCTCAATCACAGATTATGGGTCCCAGAAACAAAACAATTTGTTGGCATGCAGGTGGTTGTAAGACCCTAGGTTCGAGTTATCTTGACCAACAAAACCCTTCAGACACCGGCCCTTTCGGCATCACTTTCATGCAGGTGAAGTCTCACCCAAGGCATCTATTAGGGTTGTAGGAATCGATTTTCTGCAGTAGTGAGGGAATGGGAGGTGATCATCCTTTTCATTCTTACATATATTTTATGTGCACATTATTATGTATTTTCTCTACTTAGGTTACTTAGTGAATTTAGTTATGTATTACCATTATACTTCATGTTACAACAAAAACCAAGTATTGTAACATTCATAGTATTGCGCAATGATCATACAAAAAACAAATATAATCTAACATGCATCAAGAAAGTATCCATCATCAATCATAAAAGACAAGTAAACAAAGTAGTTAACATGGTTCACCTAAATTTGGGCTATGTCCACAATAGTTGGCTTCTTTATTATTCTTTTTGTAATTGTCTCAAGATTGTGCATTGTGCTTACAAAGATACATCATGGTATCTTTTCCTTCTTCTAGCCTAGTCGCTCTGCAGTGAAAGCCTCTCTCTCTCTCTCTCTCTCTCTCTCTCTCTCTCTCTCTCTCTCTCTCTCTACAATATCTCCTTAACATTTCGACATAAACTATTTCCTTCTCAACCTATTCTATCACTCTCCTTACTGACAAGAACTCTCAATCACTTGGAATAGACTCCACAGTACCTCTTGAGAACAACCCCTATTCTCCTAACCCATTACATATTTATACATAAATTCTAGGGCTTAAAACCCTACTTTGTTCATCCCACAACCCTATTACAATTCATGATAACTGAAGTTGACTTGTTGTTCAGGATGCTTTACCTGTTTTTTTGTCTGCATGCTGCTTTTTCACTATGATTGTTTTTCTTCCTGATTTTTCATGTCCTTCTATCTTTAGCACACCATGTTGTCATCCTTCCATTTTGCCCACTTTCTTCTCTTGCTTTATTCTCTACTTTATTCCTTTTCTTTATTCTTCTTCTTTATTCCTTTTCTTTGTATGTTCTTTCTGCGCACTGGACTCCTGAATGTGCCTCAGTTGCGCACTCTCAATCCTACCTTGTCTTCCTTCTTATTCTTCTTCTTTTGTGCACCTCTTCCATGCTTAGGATTTTCATGAATATTATTTCCACAATGCCTGTCCAACACTCGTCGAACCCTCCTCACAAAGTGAGGTATTTTCTTCACCAACTACCTCATATTTGAATCCCTTTTTCTTGTTCTTCTTCCCAAATAGAGGCTTTAACAATTTTTTTAGATTCCTTTCATAGCCTATTATACTCTTTTGATAGCTCTGACAAGCTTGTAATCATTTTGTCATGATTTCTTGGTTTCTCTCCATACTGTAAAATCCCCTTAGGCTGGAAAGATCTCCAACTCTAATACCATTGTAATATCCCCAATAAGAATATGGTATATTTTCTATCCAATATAGTTCTAGTTATACTCTTTACATTTTATTAAGTTGATTGAGAACTTTCTACAAACATTTTTCACATAACCCATAGATAGGCATATTTTCAAACATATTTCATTCAATCTAAATACACCAGAAAATAGAAGAGATAATATGGCACTTTATTAATAATGTAATATTGACCACACAATAAAATTTATAAGGCTACTATAGCAATTATGAAAACCAACAAACATAAACTGAAAAACCCAAAACTTGGTGTAGTGCCATGATCCCTTCTAAAAGATGGTTCTTTATCCAACTTTATTAAGGGTTAAATCCAACTCTCTAAACCCTCTCCAAGAATGATGTCAAACAATTGTAAGTCTCAAACCCCTGCTGGAGATAAATTTGAGTTGCTCCAACACCGATGATAGCAATTTGGTCGCCTCTGCCCAAGTGTCTCAGCCGCTTCAATTTTGCAGAGGTCCTCGTGGGATGAAGTTGTATAACTAGCAGTGCCTCGTGGGATGGAGATGGAAAAAAAGAGGGGTCTCGTGGGTTCCCCTATACTCGTCATGTGAGGGTGCCACAAAAGACCTATAGAAAATGGATTTTTCCCTCAAAAACTCCATGCACCTCTAGAACACTTCGATACCCTCAAGTATCATGCACAAGCCGATATACCTCCAACTGAAAACCAACCCAAATTGAAGCTCCAATGAAGATCTTGGATGGAACCTCCTTGTCTATATAGGGTGCATATTGCACCACTTAAACTAAACTATAATGGTGGAATGGTTTTGATAAACCCTAATGAAACAATGGCTCCAAGAGCATTCCAAAATGAGAGATCAAAATCATAATGTAAAGTGAAGTGATAGCCCTCCTTTTATCCATCTTCCTTGTCTTCTAGAAATTTCCCCTTTTTTACTAAATCAAATATGACTTCTAGAAATTTCCCCCTTTCAACTAAATCAAATATGACCCTTATCCCCCTTTTACATTTTCTTTAAGATTAAAAGTCACCTTTTAATAATGGTTAAGTAATTTATTAATCTAAAGTTACTTTATTTCCTTAATGTCACTTTAAATACATAACATCTCCTAACTAAGTGGCATTAAATAACCCTTTTTTACTCCCTTTTTCTTCACCAACGAGCCACGTAATTCATTTCCACTGCTGACAGGGGAATCCAAAAATGAGGACATGACAATAACCCTAATCTTTTTGGACCTCCAAAAGATCATTATAAGTATTTTATTTTGCGTATTAGACTAATGAACATACAACATTAATATGTAATGTATAGTATTTTCCCTTATTCCTTCAAATACAAAGCCTCCACTTGGTACTTCAATTTACCAATTGGATCAATAATGAATTGGGGTGATTTTCAAAATGATTTTCTTGATAAATTTTGGGAAGAGAATGCCACAGGATCATTGATGGATGAACTATTCTCTCTAGTAATGGGTCCAAAATAAAGATTTAAGGACTTTAACCAAATTTTAACCACAGTCACACTCGTACATTTAGCTCATTTTCCAACACTCTTCTAATGGAAATCTGACGACCTCCCTTCTGGCTTCTAAGAAACCCCCTCTCAAGGTATTTTTGGGCCCTTAATTTTTGGAAATAAGATAAGGATAAAGGAAGCATCGCAGGCCAGATGGAAGTATAAAAGCARCAAAAAAGGTAAAAATCATCACGTGACAGCTGGAAGATGGTGGAAGACACAATACCGCAGGTGAAAAACCAATTACAGGAAACAACAAATATTGAATTCTATAWAGACATGAAAAGTGTAAATAAGAAGTGTAATGGGAAAAGGGTTGTTATGTTAATTTGTTAAGAGGTTAATGAGAGAACAAGAGGATTGATGTTGTTGCTATCAACATTCTCTCTATTGTTATTGTCTGGGTTGGGATCTAGCTATTACAGTCATGTCTATGTATTGTATGGTCCTTGTTGATGCTTTTGTTGCATTCACAAAAAAAATTCAGTATGTAGTGGGTATAAGGGATTAGAGTCCACCACATGAGAAAAGGTATTGGAGATATATATGTTATATGAGGATTTTTTATACTAATGCTTCTAATATAATGAAGTGATTTGGGGCCCTACAAATTTATTTTATGCGTATCTGTTATATTTGGAATGAATGTGTGTTTCCATTGAATAACTACTCTTTTCATTTAGTTAGTCTATCATTGTTTCCACAACTTATCTGTAATGGTTAATATATGGATCTAAGTAGCATAGAACTAGGTCCTATGTTTCATTCTCTATAACTTCCTTCACCACACAAGTCTCAGCTATGATTAAGGTGATACCTCCTTCCCTTGCAAAAGATCGAATATGTCAATGTCCCTATATTATAGTGGTGCCTTCTGTTGGTAAATTTTGAAAACCTTGGTCTCAATTTTGCACCAAAAAATGGTTATGTTTCTAGGTCCAAGATATAAGTGGAGTTTTTAGAGGATGCCTCATCGGATCTACAATTCTTAGGTTCAAAATTGGTGGGAAAGGATAGTTGATCGCGAGACCGCAGATAGGATAGCCAGATTTTACAGCAGAATGAATAGAAGAGAAGAAGAGAAGAATAGTTGATCACGAGACTGCACAAAAATACATGGGGGATATAGACAAATTTGATTTGGTCATGGTGCAGATACCCATGAAAGAAATATATGGCCTCCAGGCTAGTGTAATGCAGGAGGTACAATCCAGAGCCCATGCAGATGCCACCAACTTGGAAGTTGGTAGGGGGGTCTCAGAGATGTTACAGATTACATGTTACCAATTGACTTTGAAGAAGGATGAGGAAAAATAGCGTGCATACAAGATAGAGAAGGGACTAACAATGGTATATAACCGCATTCCAGATAGTGTGCAAGCACTGGATAGGAGAGTAAATGAAAATATAAAGGTCATTGCATAGAAAATCAATGGATATAGGCAGGATATAGAGGAGTTGAAAGAAAAACTTAATCCTACGACTCCTCCTGAAGTTCGCGAGAAAAGAGAATAGTAAGCATCCTTCTAGACATATGAGATGGCAAGGGAAGCCAAGGAATTCATAGAACTGTTTGGCAAAACTATGCAAATATGAACTACTTTGGAGGAGGATGAAAAGGTCCAACAATTCGACCAAAAAGAGGAGAAAATCATTATTGCAATGAAGGAGTTGAAGAAACGATATAAATCCATGAGTATCATAGAACATTTGAAGGGCACGCAAGAGATGAAGACTTTGTAGGAATACTTAAAAACTACACAGATAAATAAGAAAGCAAGGAAGGCCCAGTTGGATCCCCTCCAAGAGCAAGCAACACAAATAATTTAAGAACTAGAGGAAGAGAAGATAAGGATGGTGTAGGAACATATAGAGAGAACAACATTATTTCTATAACATATAACATCACATATGTTCGAGGCACTAGCAGAAAAATATGCGCAGGTGAAAGAAAAAGGGAAGGAACTAGCATAAAATTTTCATTGCTTAGAGAAGGTTGTATAGGGAGAATGAAACACATGAGTGGCTTGGGATGAGCCACATGTCAATGTTGGGGGGTTGTTGGTGTAGGCCTATTTTGGGAGAAAGGCCTATTTTGGGAAGAGGAGATCTATTTTTGAAGTGCATGCCTAAGGAGGCATAAAAGAAGCATGCCAAAAAAGAAGGAAAGCAACATGCATGAGGAAAATCAACGTGTTGTGCATACAGATAGGCCTAACCATGTTAGGGTTACAGTTTTTGACAATATTGTAACAGTTATAAGCCAGTAGAGTAGTATAAATAAAGACCTATGAGGTATAGGTCAAGGTTGGTTGATTATTATGAGTTCGTGAGTTGTTGATTATTGTTAAGTCAGTTATTATTGTGGTTGAGTAGAATAATATAGTTTTTTAGGGTTAGGTCATAGGTTGTGGAGCTTGGTGTGATATAGTCATCCTCTTAGAGGGTACTTACCCTCATTTTGATTGTAATCCTAAAGATGTAATGCACGCAGCACATGTTTTGTAGCAAAATGAATAAAAGAGTAGAAGAGACAAATATTTGTGGATTTAGCCTCAGGAGGGGGTGAACCACTGTAAAATATTGTGTTCTATGTGTTATGAATTATTTCTTTTATTTTTCTATTAATAATCAGTTAAAGAATGAATGGTTAAATCTAAGTATAACAACATGCATGTATAGTTTAATGGTGAATGAATACTAGAAGTAGATGAATGAGTAATGATGTTGATGCATAAGGAAAAGAATCAAAACCCAGTCCCCATTCCTTCCTATAATGAAAACACCTCGGTATTGCAATCCCTCGTAAAGATATCTTGGGTGAGACTGTGTTGGGCACTATGTGCACAGCATTGTCTTCTGGTTTACCAAGAGGGACGATATTTTTTAGGGTTTTATTGGAAACCTATTTGATATCAGAACCTAGGTCATCCCAAGTAACCAACACATCTTAAACCCCTACGCTCAGGGGAAAGTGATTTACGGGAGGGTTCATGAGTTGACACTGAGAATTTTTCTTTGAGATATAGGGGATTGTCAAGAGAAAATTGCAAGATACAAACGATCTCTAAGGAGGGATGCCATCGTGGAAGGATGGCAGTGAAACCAAATGAGGAAAGCAACAAAGTAGACTGATATGTTGTGAAATAAGATTGGAAGAGATGGTGGTGATAGGGAATGACTATAAGAGTTTTGGAAGTTGCAGAGATGAGGAAGATTGTCCAGTCAATGGTTGATAGAGAGAGTTAGTAGAAGAGGTGAAGGTTCTAGAGGAATCATACAAGAGGAAGGATATTTGGAAGGAATGGATGAAAGAGTAAGGGTAGATGCCATCATTGATGAAGAATTTTCATCCCAAACCTCAGAGGGAGTTGTGGGAGAATCAAAACCTATAACACCAAGAGATATTGGATTGCATCAAGAGGTAAGTAAAACATTGCAAGTGAACGAGATCCCCCAGATCAAAGAAATCCATTCTGGAGGTAAAGGAACCAGACTTGAATCACCTATTCCCCCAGTTCTATCTACAAATATGGCAATTTATACAATTATTGTTATTCCTATTTCTGTTAGTTATGCAAGTTCATTGGGTAGTAGTAGTAATGGCAGTGTGACAATTTCTATCATTATATCACAACCAGGACCACATGGGTTTATTTTAGTAGGACTTATAATTTCACTATGGGAACACAAATTGTAGGATCCCTTATCTGATACCATGAGTTTTGGGGAAAGGGAGAGGAGGATGTTGAAAAACATTGATTTCTATGTGAAGCCATCTAGAGAGCATGAGGGTCTCCATAAGAAAACATTTTTTTTGAGTTTCAGACCACTTTTAGAGGTTGATCTCTAAAATGGTACATGAAAACTATTGAGCCAAGGCTTCAAGGAAAATATTCCACTTTGGTTCAAGTAAGACAAAGGTTTATTGAATCATTCTAGTTTCCACATTCATAGCAACAAGCCCTTCCTAAGTTGTGGGAGATAAATAATAGAGATGGGGAATCTGCATGGGAGTACATTCAGATATATAAAGATGAAATAGGGATTTTGGCGAACCTTATTCATGAAGATAATCAAAGGGAGTGGTTTATTCAGGGGTTGCTATTTTTGAACCGCATCCCTTTAACACAACAAAGAATAAATTCTTTAGGAGAAACATTGAAATAAGCCATGAAGATTGAGGCTATGGTAGGATATCTGGGAAGCTTGAGGATTATGATACCACCTGAAGATGAAAATATTATGCAAATGCAAGGCCAGATATTTCCACTAATTGAGAAGATCCAGGAGTTGACCCTTTCTAAGGTAGTTCGACTGCAAGTATGGTGTACTAGATGTTATATAAAAGGTCATATGGTGACTGAATGTCCAACAATGAGAGGAGTAGGGCCCTCTAGTAATATGATGGAACCTCTACCAGTAGGTCCATCAAGATGGGTTGCACAGGTCGTTGCTACAACACCATTTCATGGGACTGTTCAAAACCATGCCTTTCCAAAAAATCAGGGTATCTAAATTAATGAATATTGTGAGATCTATCAGAGTCATGGGAATTCTCCATAGAATTGGCCCATTTTGCATAAATATACACATTATCTGAATACAATGTACTACGAATTATGTGTTTCTCCATATCAAAATACCAATCAATGTCACACTCTGGATGCATTTGTAAACAGTTTGGATCGATCTACATCCAGATTCAATGAAGCACCTCAATGGTTTGGAGGAGGTCACAGAGGCGAAGGAGGATATAGAGGTGAACAAATTGGTGGAAGAGGACCATTTCATTTCTACAATTGTGATGGGAAAGGGAATCTCATGAGATATTGTTCACTTTAGAGAAGACCCTAGTGTGCAAACTATAGAAATAACACTCACTCTATTGAAGAATATCCCAATTTGATTGCTAAATGGGAAGATAAATCCAAAAAGAGAGTATCCAATCTAATAAATTATGAACCTAGAGATGTAGCTGAAAGAAATGGGCCTAATATTAACATTGTCACCAGAGGAGGAGAAAATATTGGTGTTGACATGGAAATTTCATATCAAATCAAGATTCAGAAGGATGTAATAGAAAACTCTAAGTATGATCCTGTAAGGGAAAAGGAATTATTTAAGAATGCAGTAGAAATGTTTAGACAGATTCCTAATCCTTCAACACCTAAAGTTGTAGAAACTAGTTTCAATTTGATTCCTCATCATCCAAGGATCATCGGGGAATCATCTGATCATATGGAGTCTTTGGGTAATTCACCAAAGGTTATTGATATTTGGTTTCATTTATTTGTTGATATCTTAGAGGATGATTAACTTAATGAGAATTTTTGGAACAAAATCAAAGTGGCCTTGGGAGCTGAAGGAAACCCAAAGGATTTTATCATTTCTAACCTTTGAGAAAGGAAATCCAATAGAGTACATAGAAGAAATAGGAGGACTGGAAGAGAATTTAGGTTGAATTCTCATATTGACAACTATGAGATCAGGGATGTTATGTCGAACTTGGGATTTGATGTCAATATATTGCCAAAGAAGACTTGGGAAGCAATGGGAAAACCCAAGTTAGTTTATTCTCCTATTCAGTTGCAGATGACAAATCGGTACTGCATTTTTCCAGTAGGAAGGATAGAAAATGTTGAAGTAGATGTGGCTAGTGTCAAAACAATAGATGATTTTGAGGTCATTGAAATAATGGGGGAGAAGGATCCATATAAATATTTATTAGGAATTGAATGGGATTACAAAAAATATGTTGTCATTGATTTTAAAAAGGAAACCATGAGTTTTGAGTATTATGGTATGAAGGTCACTCGGCCTTTAGATCCATATCAAGGCCCACAATACACTGACCCTACAGATGATAATACGAAGACTGATTTCTTTGATCAGTTGTATATTCTAAATATAGAGAAATGAGCTAATTATATTAACCCCACTGCAGATGGATTAGTTAGTTGGAGGAGTGTTCAGTTTGTGGATGAATATTTTGAAGCATCATCCAATAATTGACAACAAGGTTGGTATGAGAATTTTTCAAGACATTGCATAAACGTCAAATAATTAAGGTGGATTGGGGATGAGATAAGTGATTATCCAACATACAATGGCACCTTACATATACACAGTTTTCTCATTGATATGGAGGATAAGGTTGCAACAGAGAAGAGAATTTCATCACTTGACCTAGCTTTGAGATATTCCGCAACTAKATGGTGGGCTACCCATAAAGGAACTATTTCTTCTTGGGATGAGGTTAGACTTKCCATACAACACCACTTCCTTCCTCCATCACAATTCAATGTTACACATTATTTTGGTCACCCCAATGATCAACTGACGACATGTGCATAACTCACTTCCATGTTCCCTGAAAACACTAAAAGAGACTTTCTCCATGAGAAAAGTGGATTAGCTTTTCTTCCTTTAAAACTATGTCAAAGGAGATCATCTGGGGTGCGAAGACACTTGATCGTCGCACGTTGCACCAAATCTGGACTGTGGCATCATTGTAGGATGCCTTTGCATAGGGTGTGATGATGCTCAAACAAGGGAAAAGTCAAAATTCACAAATGTTCTAGAAGGGAATCTTCTAGAAGGTGAGGTGGCCTTCAATCTGTTTGGATCTTACTCATTTCTCTAATTTAGTGGGATCATACTAATATCTTCATCCATCCCTCTTTCACCCTATATAAAGAGGGATCTCTTATGGAAAAGGCTAAGGTTTGCAAAGGCTTGCTTATGCATGAGGAATTTTGCTATAGATTATACTTGAGATAGATTTTCTTTAGCTCTATAAGTCAAATTGTGGATATTCTTCATCAAGGCATTGGAGAAAAGGTGTGTGTGTTGGAGAAAACATCCATTGAAAGGGACCTTGCAACATCAAGGCATGGATTGTATTCTCCACTTTCCATTTAATATAATGCAGCAATACATTTCTTCCCTATAAAAGTGTCTTGACTTTTATTGTATAACTCCTTGATCTTATACATAGAATTCAATGGAATATATATATATATAGATAGATAGATAGATAGATAGATAGATATATATTTGTTCTCTCTCTTTGTTGGTTTTTGCTTCTTAAACAGGTTCACCATCCCACAAATCCAAAGATGGAGCGACAAGGATGACACTAGCAAGGATCAAACATCATTTAAAAGGTATGTCATTTGTCCCTCTCTAAACTAGTTTATATGGCAATGAAGTCTAAGGTGAAGTTTGTATTATGTCTTATTTTGTTCTAACTTCCTATGGAAGTTAGGGAGATTAGTTTGTGTCCACACTTACCGATTTGTCCAATAACACTCCACCAGTCAAATTGATGTCAAAAGATGAACATTAAAATGTTAATGTTGGAGACATATGATGGTATATATAATCCAACTGAGCACATTGAGCATTGTCTTAAGGTATGGAAAGTTGTGAAACTACCTTCTCAATTATGGGTACACTAGTTCTTTGATTCTCTAGGAACAATTTCAAAATCCTAGTATGTGCATGGGGAGCCCAGAAGACAAAATGCATTTTGGAGGGTACTACAAGAGAAGTTATGTCATGATTTCTCCCTTTTCGGTAATTCTTTAGAAATCACTATTGTAATGCAACAAATAAAGAAAAATGTATTTACTGATGAATTCAATCCCATGTACTCATCCACGATGTGTCTTGAACATGAATATCTCCTTCAATATAGTTTTTACCCATCCCCTACAAGAATACCAATGACCTGTAACAAAGTTGACAAGGATCCTGAAGATTCTGAATACTTGGAGAAACTTAGACATTTGACCTTTAAGGTGTTTGTAGGAACCAGTGAAGTTAGGGAATATCTATCAAGTAATGCCAGTATTTCATATTCTCGGCCTCTGAAGTTGCGAAAGATGAAAATTGGGAGTGAGGAGCATCCTAAGCTGAATTCTATAGAGGATTGTTGGGATGAACAGGTCATGACAGAGATACAAGCTATGTTG
>SNQJ01S0012093.1:13977-31918 GCA_010110895.2 Picea sitchensis | reverse complement strand
TGTTGAGCGATAATTTATCTCTTTTTCGGTCTCATCAGACTACTTTACGAAAAAGGAACTGAGAGAGTTCTCTTTTGAGTGTTTTTCCAGACTCTATAATCATGAAAAACCTTCGAGTTTTCTATCCTTGGACTCGTTAAATAAACATCAAAAGACCCACAATGGGACCGAACCACTCCTTCCTAAGGTTCGTTAAACATACTTTGAAGGACTCATCTGAAGGATGATATTACATCAACAAGCATATGTTATCCTCCTCAATCTTGTGTAAAAATAAAGAGGTACTTGCCATAAATGGTGGGGGAAAATTTGGGAAATAAATGTATCTAAACCTGTATTATGTGGAAGAGTCACTTTTGAACATGACACCCTTTCACTCACTTTGTGTCTAGACCAGATGACCATTGGCTGATGAAACTAAATTCCCAACTCAATGAGAAATGGTGTAGCCACATAGCCTGAATGGTTATGTTAACTACCCCTACATACTCTTCCTCGGCTGAAGATGGAGAAATGGCATCTTGCTTCTTGCTCGACCAACAGATAGGCCTGGAACCAAGACTGGGTGAGTAACCAGATTTGGACTTGTGATCAATGTTATCACCAACCCAGTCAGAATCAGTAAAACCAATGAGATCTAATGTAGATTCTATTGCATAATGAATCCCAAAGGTGATGGTGCCATGTACGTATCGAAGGATACACTTTGAAGCTTTCCAATGTAGCTCATGCGGCTCCTGCATGAAACTGGAAACTACGCCAACTGCATAGGAGAGGTATGGTCTGGAGTGTGTGAGATACAACAATATCCCCACTAGTTTTCTGTACAATGTGTTGTCAACCAATGGAGTATCCCCGCCATCCTCAAGTTTGACTCCTGATAGTAAAGGAGTCAGAGCAGACTTGCAGTCTATCATGTGAAATCTCTCAAGTAGATCTTGTGCATACTTGGCCTGAGACAGTTTGATGCCTGATGGAAGATATCGAGTCCAAGGAATAATTGTAGCGGACCCATGTCCATCATCAAAAACCTATCGTGTAGAATCCTCTTGACTGTAACAATCATTGAATTCGAGCAACTAGTGATCAGCAAATCATCAACGTACATAACTAAAAGTAGAAGTGAATCAGCCGTCTTAAGCATGTAGACATTGGGTTCTGATTTACAACATACAAATTTATGTGACAACAAGTAGGAGTCGATCTTGGCATACCGTGCCCTCGGAGCCTTTTTGAGGCCATAAAGGGACTTCTTCAGTCGATAGACCAAAGATGAGTCCTGCATAAATCCCTAGGGCTACTCCATGTAGATATCCTCAAAGAGATCATTGTGAAGAAATGAATTCTTCACATCCATTTGATGGACTTCCCATCCTTTGGCTGTCACAATGGAAAGTGTCAATCGTATGGAATCCATCTTCACTACTAGAGCGAAGGTCTCATCATAGTCAATACCATGAACCTGTTGAAAGTCTTTGGAAACAAGACTGGATTTGTATCTTCTAATATGTCCATCTGCTGCACTCTTGGTCATGTAGACCAATATTCATCTGACAAGTTTCCTCCCAGAAGGAAGGGGAACCAGATCCCAAGTTTGGTTCTCGAGGAGGGAGTTGTACTCCTCCTGCATAGAGGATTCCCAAAAGGGATTTCCAGCAGCCTCTCCATAAGACTTTGGATCTGAATACTAAACCAAGAAATGATGCCTGGAGGGCAATGATTCATTGGTAGTGAGTGCAACAAGAGGATCCTCGAAATCAGATCGAGTCCTCCTAGTATCGGTTGTATCACCAACGAGATCCCCTGTAGCCTGAAGAGTAGTTTGTGCCCACTTGGCCCTCTTCTCTGTCTCTACAACTACATATGGATGCTCTATCTCTGCATCTAACTGTACTGACTTTGAATCTAAATCAGAACTCTCATCTCAAGAAGATTCAACATGTGCATGCTCACCATCTCAGACAGGTGGAAGAATGAAGGTGTCTACATGTGGTTGTTAAGGTGCATGTGAGACACTTTCCTCGAATTGGATACTTTTCTCAATGATGAGTCGATCTGAGGAAAGATAAATAAGCCTATATCCCTTCACACCATCGGTATATCCAACAAAAATGCACACAGTTCTCTATGGATCAAGTGCCTTCCTCTTTTCAGATGGAATTCGGGCCCATGCACGTGAACCAAAAATGCGAAAGTGGGTCACTTCGAATTTGAGGCCGCTCCAAGCCTCGTAGGGGGTCTTATCTTTGACAGATCTATGGGGAGATCTGTTTTGGATGTATTTTTCACAATTAAGTTCTTTGGCCCATAGTCTCTGTGGTAGAGACTTTGCATGCAACATGCAAGATGTCATCTCCTTTAGATATCTGTTTTTCCGCTTAGCAACTTCATTTTGCTGCGGAGTATAGGGAACTATGTGTTGCAATTGAATCCCTACCTCATGGAAAATATTATGGATCTCATGATTTACATACTCTCCCCCATTATCAATTCGGAGGACTTTGATATTATTTCTTGACTGTGTCTCAATCAGGCCTTTGAAATCTTTGAGGTGTTGAAATACCTTGGATTTTTTCCTGAGAAAGTAGATCCATGTAAAACGTGAGAAATAATCAACAAAAATGAGAACAAACATCGCTTTGCTGATGGATAGATGCAGAAAAGGACCCATAAGGTCACTGTGGATCAGATCTAAAGTTGTAGAAGCTCTTTGCGACTTTCCTTTGTCGAATTTCTCTTGAGGTTGTTTTCCGAGAACACATCCCTCACACACTCCCTTGGAGAAATGGATGTCTGGTAGACCATCAACCAATATTTGTTTGCTAAGATGTTGCATGTATATAAAATTCAAATGTCCAAACCTTTTGTGCCATATCCTACTACTTTCATCAGCATGAGTAAGCAGTAAAGAAGAATCAGGTTCAATGAATTCAGAAAAAGTATACAATTTAGACTGATGATTTACCTCACCAGTAGCAACCCCGGAGTTGGTTTGCATGTCGTAGATGTCCATGGAATTTGGTGTGAATATGAATTTATTTATGGTGTCGTAATTCATCATATGATACACGGAGAGAAGGTTGACATAAAGTTTGGTAACGTGCAACACATTCTCGAAGCTTCCATTGGTGAGTTCAATCCCTCCTTTGTCAGTGACTTCGACAGAAGAGTTGTCCCCCATTGGAATGGGAGGACCTTTGCATGCATCTAAAGAATAATATACTACTTTTGAGGCATCCATGTGATATGATTCTCCTGAATCTACAATCCAAGCATCGGGAGAGGAGTTGATGGCAATCAAGGCATGGCTAGAATTGCCTTTCTTGGAATTCGGATCTTCTAGCTTCTTCTTCTTGGCACCCTCAGGGATGCGATCTCCAAGGTTGTTTTCCTGAAGTATTTGAGACATCATATCTTTTTTTTTTAATCCATGCAGATTCTGAATGGAATCCTTTGTGACAGTACGTACATTTCTCCCCTTTTCTTCCCTTTTCCCCTTTGTATCTGGAGGCATCGGTGAAGGGTTTTGTGTACCCTTCCTTCTTCAAATGTGCATGAGATTTCAAATATCTTTATCTTTAGATTTATTATATTTGTTTCTTCCATAATTCAAAGTGATTTCATGCACCCTTGGGCCTTTGATTGTGCCCATGTTGATGAGCTTGGTTTGCTCTTGTGTCAGGGATTCAATAAATTCCTCAAGAGAAGGCATCTTCCAGGTGGCTCTGGAGGTGAATCTGACAGAATGGAATGTGGATATGAATACAGATAATTCAGTACCAATCTTGGAGAGAATGGTGAGAACCATTTGTTTCTCCTCCTTCGATTTATCAACCCGGCAAGCTTTGAGTTGTGACAGTAAATCCTTGAATTTTGTAAAGAAATCTTGGATATTTTTGAAGATTTTTGGATCTAATGTGAGCAGCTCCACCTCCAGCATGTGTCTCCTCATCTCAACATGTTTTCCAAATATCCCTTCCAAGTTTTTCCAATCTTCATTGGGATTCTTACAGGAAGATATATAAAAAAGGAGACCGGGAGAAATAAGACTGCAAATTGTTACGAGTGCCTCATCCATGCAATTTAAGTAATTGGATTTTTATATGGTTGATTTCGGTTTTGTATATATATTCAATTTTAACCTGTACAAACCTCTGGTTCAAATATGTATGGCTATTTTCTCCTTCCATGCAAAATATTTGTAAGGTGTAAGAATGAATTCTTTTTGGAAATCCATCTTTCTGTTGTCTTCAATCTTTTGTACCCGCAAAAAATTTTGGTGTAGCTTTTGCTTAGCAGACTGTCGGATCTGATACCATGTAAATGTGTTGAACCTACACAGAATAGATCTAGCTAAACAATAATACAATCATTTGCAGAGAGAATTGGAGAAAGAAGAAGAAGGAGAGAAAGAATGAAAGAATTCCCATTAACCGTTGTGAATAATGAATAATTTACACATGATATACTCTTTATAATTCAATGAGTGTTCATTGGAGGAGAAACAATGCGCCATAGTGGTGGTATAGAATGATCTGAAAACACACCAACAGTTATGGGAGTGAACTGCCACCTAATCTAGTCTCTCAAGCAGTTACGGGAGTGAATTTCCACCTAGTTGAGTTAACTAGTCAACTAATCTTYAGTTAACTGACTAAACAAAGAGTAGTGAGGAGTTAACTCAGGGAATCAAGGTTAATGCGCTAATTTGGTGATGATACCAAGGCAAGGTCGAATTAGCATGGTGATGATCCCAATGTTGCATGGTGATAAAACCAATGCAACATCTAAACTCAACTCAACTAGTCAAACTGAAGTGTCAACTGAAAGAGAATATTCTCTAGGTGGAATATTCTCCCCTAAAATATAGGAGATTGGATAATGACTAATTATGAAAAATAAACAAGGAAAAACCTTAGGAAAAATAAATCCTAGGTGTGTGTGAAGTAACTCCAACAATTACCTCTTCTTGGCACCCTAGTACCCCTTCCATTGTTTAGAACTAACCCCCTTCAATTTCCCCCTCTTATCGATACCTTCTGATTTTCCTACAGGTAGATTCAGACATTATTATAAATATGAATTAAATATCTCTTAAATATTGTATAAAAACACTAAAGATCACAAAAATCATCACATGTAACAAAAGTATGAGTCAAAATAGTATTGATCTTCCATAAAATAATCATAACAGTAGGATCTTTACATGATAGACATCACACTTACATTCTCTCTTACAAAATTGGTCAGCAAAGTGAAATAAAAATCATGCACCTTTGTTCTCTCTGAATATTCCTTTGATTGTCTCTGATCTAACAAGCCTCTCCTTTCCTATCACTCTACTTACAACCTTTATATCACCGGATTCTGACAAAAAATGCCAAAACGTAGATTTTTTTAGAATGCCTATATATTTATATGATCCCCATGGGGACAAACTCGATCCATATGGTGATTACATAATTCAATAATAATTAGCTTTACATGTATTTACAGGTCCTTGAATGAGTTGTTATAGCTAGTGGCTTTAGAAACATGCCTATGTGATCTGTGTTTGACGATGGAGGGCCACGTGGCCCTTGTAGTAACCATTGAATAGTATTATGAATGTCGACGATGATTGGACTCTGTAAAATGTTGACAAATGTTGGGGCACCAAGAAAAAATAATGAAATTTTGATAATTACTTAGTAATGTCCGACAGTATGGTCAATTTTATCTGTACTGTCAGAACGCCCCATCGGACTTCAACCCCATAGGTAGTAGTGTCATAAATAATTTCAAAGTAGATACAAAACCAATGTGGCAACTTCATATTGAAGTTTAGGCTAATGTTTCACCAGTTCCTATTTTAGTGTTCATTAAATGGGCTCGAAATAATGCATTAGCTCAAAAACATTATGAGGCTAAAAAGGTTGAATTTTAGATGATTAGGTGTAAATAAAATGATGCCTTGTTTTTCAAAAAAGAAAATATCTATCCCAAGAAAACTATTATTTTTCTTGAACCTCAACAAAATCCAACTTCATAGGGGAAAGATAAATATTCTATTGAATTAGATAACCTTCAACATATGATTAAATTTCTAACCAATGAAATCATAGATAGAAAAAGGAACATTGGAGAAGGCACTTTGAAAAAATTTCCTTATAGACATTTCTTTTGAATACCTAACATGCCACTAAAACATATTAAACCCCCATCCAAAAACTTGAACATTAACTCGGAAGGAGTAGCCATGGAAAAAAAATCAATTATCACCAAGAAAACCATTTGGAGAAAACATGTCCTCAATGGATTAGTGACATGAACTTAGTAGCCAACAATTTCTAGATGAATTTATTCAAACAGAGGATTCAAGTGATAATATAGATGGGGAGGTAGAAGAAGAAGTGGAGGAACAACTTGACTAGACAACCATGGTTCTATGGGATATATTTCCTAGTTTAAACCCTGTTCAAGAAGAGGAAACATCAAACGAGTAAAATGTTTAGAGTGATTATAATATCAAGAATAAGGGACCTACCCCACAAAACTTACCTCCTAATCCTCATATTTCAAACAAAAATAAAAGTTAGATTGTATCTCCTATCAATGGGACTTCTCCAAATAATCGAAACATTAAAAAACCCTCTACCAACAACCAAGATTCCATCTCAATCGAATATAATATAATTGAGGATCTCAAAAATATAAAATAAAATATTTCAATCCTTGAAGTATGAAATATTACCCAAAAAAGGAAGGTTTTTTTATATGATTTGAAAGAAAATAATGAAGCACGGTCATTAGCTATTATGAAAAATGTCATGAAAAGACTAGTAAGTAATTTTCATAATGCGACGACAAATACTTCTCTTGGGTAAAAAAGTCCAAGTCTCAAACTTCACCTTTCTTATTAATTTTCTATATATTCAATCAAAATGTGTAGAATTTTTTGGTGGATTCAGTAGCTTCATCTAATTTAATTCCTTATTTGGTAGGTAGAAAACTAAATTCTACCCCAACAAAGCGCTCTACCCACTTTATTTAGTTAGATAGGTTAGAGGTTAAAGTTGTAGGAGAACTTAAGGATGTATTGATATGTATAGCTTTGAATCCCAAATTTCATCATATCACTGATATCACCATGGTTGATATTCCTAAAGCTTATGGTTTAATTCTTGTAAAGATTGGACCCCATAGCTTCAAGTATATTTTCATCTAATTGGTCACATATTTGGATTCATTATAATGGATGGCCAAATAAAATCATAATGGTTCAAAGAAATATATGAAACATACCATGATTGAATTAGAAGTATATAATGAACCGTGATGGGCCAAATAATTGCAACAATAATTTTTAAATATTCATCTTAACTTTAAATTGTCAACCTATAAATGTGTTACTTTAATGAGGTATTGTGCAATATATATGCAAACTACACCAGAACAACTATCTACTAGAAAGGAAGCATGTTAATTCTATGAATGCATGAACTACTCTAACAATGAGAAAGGATTCCCAATATCATCCTATTAATTATGTATCCTTACTCTCTAGTGTTTATGTCCTTGCACTCTATTTACCCCAAGTCTAAGGTACCATGAGAAGAGGGTGTGGAAAGTGTTTGTCACTTTGTTAAAGAGGAATACAAAATCAATCATAAGGGTAACCAAATCAGCGAATGGTTTCAAGGAATGATCACCTTAGAGTCATAAGATGATATGATATATTAAGCATGGGAGAATTATGATGAAATGTAAATGACATAAAGCAAATGACAACTAGAAATAACATGTTATAAAGTAATTGTTCTTGTTGAAAAATAGAATTGAAAAGGATGAAAAATAGAGTTAAAAGAACCCACTGATGAAATGTCATGAAGAAAATAGCTCTATTTGAAATCAAATGCTAGAAAATTAAATTGAAATTGTTTCAAAATAGATTTAATATTATCTTCTAATGGAATAACATCAAGCAACTAACTCTACTTGAAATGGCGTGCTGGAAAAATACTACAGGAAACTAAGAATACTTGCAAGAAATGGTACATAATAGAAAATACAAATACATACAGGAAATATAACAACACACAAAGGTCCCTTGTACAACCTTGAGTGGGCCCTTGTTGGCACAGGGGAAGACCCAAGGTTCAACGCTACAAGAGCGCACCAAAAAAACCCTAACTACCAGCCCTTTCGGCAACACCTGCGAAGCAGATGAAGTCTCACCTGAGGTAGAGGCAGGGGTGGTTGCAAGACTCAAGTGTCTACAACCTTAGCTGGGACATTGGTCTATGATTATATCGCTTACAAAGAACTTAGCATCGATCATTCGTCAATATTCAACCCTTATTATACTTCACAGATAGCACAGAGCATCACAGCATTTACTTAGATCTAAGGTATTTCATCACTTAGCAACAATAAAGAAGATCAGATTTGGTAAATCAGCACTAAGCACCTTCATACATGTCAGATCTAACATTCACACACCTCTAAGAAGCAAAAAGAATAAGTAGATCTATCTAAATATATCAAAGAACTTAGCAAGAGAAGGGATAAACACATCAAGTCGAAGCACAAAGCATAACACACAGATTTACGTGGTTCACCCCCACCCTGGGGCTACCTCCACCAACTCTTCTTCTTTATTAGTGTCTTCAATTGGTTACAGTACAGAGCCACCAAAAACCTTCTTCGCATAGGACAAAATATCTACTCAACTCGCTAGATCCTTATTCCTTGCGCTACAACACAAAGCCTTCCACAAATCCTTACAACGACTTGCACTTAACACTGCAAGTTCAACAGTATGCACAGAACCTACTCAATCACATAGATTACTTTCACATAGAAATATTTACCATCACATAGATGTACTCTACTACTTACATCACCTATATAACCTATTTATACCTACAAAATAGGCCTAAACATGGGCAAATCCCATGGGCCGACATCCCATTCTCGTTACATATTCCCAAAAACCCAAAAGTGACCTAAAAGTGGGCTGAGATTCTGCAATATCCGCTTCATCTGGCACTCCATATTCGGCAAGCTGTCGAAGTCCCAAAATAGGTCAACATGACAAATATTATCCTAAAACTTGGTCGAGGGCCAACAGGCCCCCAACACTCACCTATGACTCATCCCGAGTCACTCTGGTATGCACAATTATACCTCGAACGCCTCGAGCTTGGTTCGAGCTGCTTCGACCTGCTACTTTGCTCTGGCCTCTTGCTCGGTAAATTCCAGGATCACTGTGTCATTTACTATTCCTTTCAGGCGTTGTTCTGTGGTGATGACGACCTGTTCTAGCTTTGTCCCTTGGCTTTCGATCTCAAAAAACAACAGGCATGCCTTGTCTTGTACAGGTTGGATTCATTGAGTGACTTCCATCACTTTTCTCTGGATCATATGGATCTGCTATTGAATTGTTCATTTTTCATGAGATCTTTTCATTCTATCTACTGTAGACAGGGCCTTCAGCTACGCCTGTAGTGTATCTGCATGTTGTTTTTCTTCCTGGAGCTGCGATTCTAGTGTCTATAATTCTGGATTCTCTATAGGGTTTTCATATGTCTGGGTACTCTGGTTATTTAGATTCTTTCACTCCAAGGCAAGAGATTTTAATCTGTCCATTGCGCTATGAGCAGTTGTTTCTCTTTGGTCCCTTATCTCTTGTGGAGTCTCAGGTACTGCACGAAGCTCTAGATCTGTAATGCACTGCTGGAGCTTCTGGATTACTTCTTCCAGTTGTGCCACCTGTTGTGGAATCTATTCTTTTGTCTGTACTTCGATGACAGTCACAGAGTGAAGTTCTCTGTTGACCAGTTCCTTTATCTCGAGTTGCTCTGCGCGCAATTGTTCCTTGCTTCGTTGTAGCTCTGTTTTCTCTGCATCCCACTTTGCTTGGAGAGCACTCTTTTCTTGTTCTACAACATTCCATTGTTCTACAAGTACTCCATGTACCTGTGTTAAATCCTGAGTGGCTTGCTCTTCTTCATATTGTGCTTTTCGAAGTCGAGCCTTGACTAAATCTGTGATTTGGTGGAGCTCATCTCCTACTTCTGGTGTTCCGACTGACAGGGGCACAGTGGAGACTGTGCACTTCAACTGAAGTGCCTGTTTCACTCCTTGGAGATCTATCTGGATCTGACTATACATCTCCTCTTGTTTAGTCTCTTGCTTCTCTACTATCTCCATCGCAGCATCATTCAGAGTTGCGACGATGAATTTGAAGTCGTCTGGGGTCAGTGTGGTCTGTAGCTTAGTCACAGAAGATTTAGACTTCTTCTAGGAAGAGGGTTTCTGAGGTGAACCCTTCCTCTTCTTCAAAATATTAGCTTCATCTCTACACTTATGTTCGACTTCTTCTAACTCTTCACCATCACCCTCTTTCTTTGGCATGATGGAAACAGTTTTCACCGAGGCACTGCTTAAGTCTTGTACTTCATTGATCTTATGTCGCATGCTAGGTCTGGGTATATCTTGCACAGTTTCCAGACTTTCTACATCAGATATCTCCGCAAGGTCAGCTGGAACAAGGAGGTTCACCGACCATTTCTTTTTTATCTCCTCAAAATCTTCTTCTGTTAATTTATAATAGGACTGTAATTGTTGCTTGTGCTCATCAGCACGTGCTATGATGTAGAGAAAGTGTTTTTCTATGTTGAACTTCATCATGGGCCGAAACCTATGGAGAGTATTCGAGGTCATGCGTGATTCATCTTGGATGGCTAGCTTCAACTGGTTGTAGTAAGTGTGAAACAAGGCATTCGACTGCCATTGCTTGTTCATGCCATTCAAGTACCACAGGGTATTAAACTTCGCAGCCAAAGGTTCAAACCGAGAAGGTCACACCCTCCAGCATTTCCCATGTAATGAATACGATCAGTATGAGAATCCAGCTAAAATGGAATTCATACCCTTGGTCATGTGCTTCCCTACAATCAAGCTCTAGCTAGTTTACAAGGTACTGTGCCCAATTCATCTGTACACCCTCTGCGCACTTTCCTGCGAGGTCTACTATGAATCCAGTGACTTGGGTGGGCCGGTTCTTGCGAACTAATTTCCTAGAAATTAGTTGACAGGCTAGGTGCACTGTGCCATTCTGGATAGAGGCTACCTTGTAGCCTCGCGTTCCTTTCTCAACATCGCCATACGTTTCTTTAATATTTTGCGCTAATGCTCTGTCTGTGGTTTTTCCAGGATAAAAATCTTGTGGTTCAGGGCCTTGCATGCTTAAGCGCATGATCTGATTGATCAAGGTCATATCCACTGTGATATGTCGATTCAGCCATAAATATCCTCCATGGTAACAAGATAACAACAACTTAACACATGTGTTCACTTCTTGATGTCGTCTGAAGTGCAGGATCTTCATAACATTAAGCAGGGTATACTGCATGAGGTTATGGGTCCATGGCTGAGGGACGATCTTTGAATTCTTTCCCTTTGTCTTCGTTAGGTACTTGTATGGAGCGATCATGTTGTAGAGCTTCCTGTCACCGAGGTTGAAGTCACTAAACTTCAACGCTGCAATCTTGTCTTGGTCAGCGTGAACTGCGCGTATGCCTTTGGGTAGGTATGTCATGACTAAAGGGTACTCAAAGTCTCTGGGCACACTATCCCAATTAATGGCACCGCTCAGCGGTGGAATGTAGGCAGGTAGGATGCTCGGGATCAGTTTAGCGTTCATAAGATCATCCTTATGCTTTGTTCTTGTCTCTGTCGCGATTCTGGAAGTTCTTGTTCCGCGAGCAGTCGATGGAGAATCTTGGACTCCTCTTGTCAATGATGCTTTCACACCTACAGACATCCTTCTTTCTGACATGACTTTCTCAGTCCTGAGATCAGCGAGTACTTCCTTCACATATTCTTCAAGTGCGCTAAGCTCTTCGGACATATGCGCTCAGGGTTAATAATATTGGGTTCATGAATTAATGTAGATACAGTAATAATATGGAAAGTAAGGGCATAATTATCATTGGACAATCTTATCCAAGGTTGCGAGCTCAAATTCTTGATTTGGAAAAAGTGTTCTTTGTGCATGGCACGACGGGGTAAATTGGAAACTCAGCAACGGATTGCTTGCAATGGGTATGAGGCTTCATTAACTCTTGTTCTATCCATTATGGTGTGGTCCAACGGTCAGGTGATGATCCATAAAAAAAATTACAGTCGTTCAGAGCATCATTCGACCGGATATATCGGGCCCAACGACTATATTGCTTTGCCACGGCAAAGTGCCATAGGTCAATGTTCTGATATCACAGTGAAGCTTCCATTCTGCAAGTTTTCTTTCTGCGATGCCCCCTCTCGGGCCTTCTGTAACTTTTCAATCTTATCCCTCTTATTACTTATATTTCTATCCTTCTTTCCAGTAATCTTCAACTCGGTCTGTCTTTTTTCATTATGATTCCTATCTTCTTTTAGCATAGCCATTGCGTGTTGTTGAGGTTCTCTCCTAGGACTCAGGGGTAATATTTCTTCTTTTTCTGGGATAGGTACTTCAGTCTTCTGAGGGTCTTCCAATATTATTGTAGCTTCGACATTAGGATCTCTAGTGCGAAATAGCTTCAATATGTTCTCCTGCTCTTCAATCAATTGTGCGATCCTTCTGGCCATGAATTCTTGTAACACTTGTTTCTGTTTTTCCAAAACTTCTTATTCTTCCTTTCATCTAGCTTGATCTCTATCAATCCAGGGTTTTCCCAGTAACATGGTAAAGGAGGCATTGTCTTCAACAAATTTAATAATCTCAAAATATTCTTCAATCGAAGTTCCATTGGCACTCATAGATATCTTAGTGAGCTTTCCACATAGGTTTACCAATTTTCCTCTGAATAATCCTATTCCTCCTAATGAAGGAATCATAGCAGGCCTCCCTATATCTTCCCAAGTTCTCTCTGTCATGATATTCATTTGTGTTTCCTTATCCAGAACAAAATCAATGTCGAAGTCCCCTATTCTTACTTCGATTCATTCTTTTTCTTTAAAGATCTCTGATACCCTAACATGTCGGTGGTCATTCAAGGTTTCTTTCATCTGTAGCAATACTTTCGTTGATTCTTTCTGGGGTTCTGCTATTTCTGGATCTGCCTCTTGGTTCAGATCATTCCTTCAAGCTTAGCAATCATTCTGGGGCAATCCAATACTTCATGGTCTAGAGCTTTACAACAAAGACAACTAGGCCTTCCACTAGGGCATTCCTTAGCTAGATGTCTCGGTTTTCTGCAACTGTAACAGAGGGTTAATCCTCTCTTTCTTTTAAATGATCCTCGACCTCTTTTGTATTGCACACTAGGATCATGGTAGCTAACCTGCAACAAATTCTTTCTAGGATCCTGCATCCATTTGTTAGTCCAAACATTCTTTCTATGCATAGGTATAACATATCTATCACTATTATTATCATATCTACTCATATCAAACCTTCTTTCATCTATCAGTGGTCTAGTTTTCCAACTAGGACAGACTCTATTAAACATACCTAGATCCATACTTTAGAAACAAAAATTTCCACTTATCTTACTTCTACAGAGCACAAATCTTCAAGATCTAAAACTTTTAACTATTCTTACCTTTATCAGAGCACATATCTTATAGATCTTACCTCTTTTAATCATAAAATTCCACTTTTACCTTTCTTAGAGAACAAAGTGTTCATATCTCGCTTCTTTCTTTAGATCTGACCTATTTTCTTGCAAATCTGACCTCTTTCTTTCAGATCTGACCTTATTTCTTTCAAATCTGACCTTCTTTCTTTCATATCTGACCTTCTTTCTTGGCGCAAAGCTTCGCAGATCAAGTAGGATGCTGCGCACTAGGGCAACAGATATATGCACAGAGCTTCCATGATTTCAGATTGAATCTTTGCTCAAAGATTCTTCTTCTTTAGTTCCTAGCAATCATAGTTTCAAGTCTCGGCAAAGGAACCATTTGTTGGCACAGGGGAAGACCCAGTTTTCAACGCTACAAGATCATACCAAAAAAACCCTAACTACCATCCCTTTCGACAACACCTGCGAAGCAAATGAAGTCTCAGCCAAGGTAGAGGCAGGGGTGGTTGCAAGACTCAGGTGTCTGCAACCTTAGTTGGGACACTGGTCTTTGATTATATTGCTTACAGAGCACTTAGCATCGATCATTCGTCAATATTCAACCCTTATTATACTTTGCAGATAGCACAGAGCATCGCAACATTTACTTAGATCTAAGGTATTTCAACACTTAGCAACAGTAAAGCAGATCAGATCTGGTAAATCAGCACTAAGCACCTTCATACATGTCATATCTAACATTCACACACCTCTAAGAAGCATAAAACATAAGTAGATCTATCTAAATATATCAAAGCACTTAACAAAAGAAGGGATAAACACATCAAGTCGAAGCACAAAGCATAACACACAGATTTACATGGTTCACCCCCACCCTAGGGCTACGTCTACCAACTCTTCTTCTTTATTAGTGTCTTCAATTGGTTACAACACAGAGCCACCAGAAACCTTCTTTGCATAGGAAAAAATATCTTTTCAACTCACTAGATCCTTCTTCCTTGCGCTAAAGCACAAAGCCTTCCCCAAATACTTACAACGACTTGCACTTAGCACTACAAGTTCAACAGTATGCACAGAGCCTACTCAATCGCATAGATTACTTGTACATAGCAATATTTACCATCACATAGATGTACTCTACTACTTACATCGCCTAGCTTACCTATTTATACCTACAAAATAGGCCTAAACATGGGCAAAGCCCATGGTTCGACATCCCATTCCCGTTACATATTCCCAAAAACCCAAAAGTGACCTAAAAGTGGGTCGAGATTCTGCAATCTCCGCTTCGTCTGGCACTCCATCTTTGACAGGCTGTCGAATTCCCAAAATAGGTCAACATGACCAAGATTATCCCAAAACTTGGTCGAGGGACAATAGCCCTACTCAAGGATTCTACAAGGAACCTAAAGAAAACACTAAGAGCAAGATATTTGAAAATATAAATTCTACATTAGAAGATTAATTCATAACAACAAATTGTCCTTGACAAGTTAGAATTCACCATCTCCAAATAGAGTTCTCAGTTCTAAGAATAAAAAGACTAAGCTAAGGCTAACCCCTAGCTACTATTTAAACTAAACAGGCTCATCAATTAGCCCTTCAATTAGTCCTTGATTG
Source organism: Picea sitchensis (assembly GCA_010110895.2). Taxonomy (NCBI): domain Eukaryota; kingdom Viridiplantae; phylum Streptophyta; class Pinopsida; order Pinales; family Pinaceae; genus Picea; species Picea sitchensis. The sequence continues at coordinate 16,745 of SNQJ01S0012093.1, read as the reverse complement.
AAGGGATCTTGTCTTTAGGATCCCTATAATTAGGGATCATTGTTTTAAGGGTCATATCCCCTCCTAAATCGATCTTCTTCAATCATATATTTGAACTAAGATATCACTTTATTAGGTGTATTGGGTCATTTAATACTTGGCATGATTTGGAGATTGAATAGGGGACATAATCCCCCTTTTTATATCAAGTGTAGGTTGATTAATACTTCCCTTGGAATTTTACCTTCTTGAGAAATGGATTAGAAAACCTTTAGAAATGCATAAATTTATCAAAATAACAACCAGACTAAGATATATCACACATATCAATCATTTAATCATATCATAATTTTCAAATGAAAAAATCCCAAGATATTTGCATTAATCATATTCAAAACAAGTATTTTAGTGTACAAGGTCACATCATCCCCAAAAATAGGCCTCAAAGTCATACAATTTGGAGGTCTATCATCCCTCCCTGCTAAAGATCTTGCACACCCTTCTGCAACCCAAAAATGATATCTATATCTCTTGATGTCCCCTCTTTTCTACCCCATTCATGTTGTTCTTTGCATTCTTTCTTGAGGTCATATGACATAAATTGGGTAATGAAATCCTTTCCTTGATGCCCTGCATTATTCTCCACTTCACTCCATACCCCCTTCTCATTTTCTTCATATATTTCCCTTACAGGTGTAGGATACAATAGGAGTGGGGGGTTTAATATAATCCCAATTCACTTTAACTGTGTTATTCTAAAGGACTCTTTGCATAGTTAAAATCTAAATTGGGAAACTTGTAAGTTTTGAGGGGAACAAGGATATACCCTCTAAAGGTCATGGGGAAGGCCACTCCATCTAGTTTGGCATGCTTGGAATTCCCCTTCCCTAGAAATTTCAATGGTGTATTCAAAATGGGAAATTTCCCCTCTTTGTATTTCTTCCAGAATGGGGATGATCTATAAAACATAGGTCAGATCCATATGGCTTCTAATAAGCTCTTCAGGCCTGATATATTCTCATTATATATCCAAGAGCACAAGTCTTTGAACTAGACTTTCCATATATATGGATTAGGTGATCATTTGTAGGGGTGAGGCGGTGTGAATTTATGTAGACAAAATTCACTAAGTTGTTCCCTTTCTTCCTCATTACTATGTTTACAAGTATCTATGAAATCCCTAGGGGTGTCCACCCTGTAAGGGAGTTGTTAGGCCAACCTACCAATTTGGACTTTGTGTCACTGCTCTTTGAGGAAGAGAGCATAAACCCTAGCTAGAAGCTTGTAATTTCACATGTCCTTTGCCAATTTTTTTATCTTAGTGATAGAGGAATCCATGAACTCAACTTTTTCATTTTGGCTAGCTAATTATTTCTTTGTTTTGGCTAGTTCTTCCTTTAGGTATTTTCTCTTAGTTTCTAGTTGCCTCTTACTGTCCATATTTTGAATTTTCATGATATAAAATGTTTATTGTGGATTGGATATCTATTATTCCAAGTCAAACACATCACTTCTCCCACCAATATCTTCTATTATACTACTCTCGGTTTATACTAAATCTTTACATTTGAGAGCCTTATCCCTTGATACTTACAACACACTCAGAGTAACTCACATTGTTGATTCATTTCTCTTTGAAAATTATGTTGTTGTTTCATCTTATGACTTCGCTAGGTATTTTGTGGGGATAGGATCCTCCCCTAGGTCCGCTACTATAACATAAAGAGGAGTGCTCATATTAGGATCTATTTAGGACCTAGTCCTAGCCCTTATTGAGGTTATTCCTCCTCTTCCTATAGATTCACCCCCTTCTCTAATTTTTAAGGGATCTTTTTCAGGTGTCCCCATTTTTATCAGTGTTGCTACTATCTCTTTATCCTCATATTCCACTTGCACTCTCTTTTGCACTTTCCTTCTTTTATATGTTTCATCTTTACCAACCTTCTTCTTTCTCCTAATATCCCTCTCATGGCTGGGCTCCTTCGCTTCTTGTGAAGTTGTAAACTCTTCTATGTTCATGCCAATGAAATATCCCCAATACACCCTGATTGGTTACCTCTCAAAGTCATCACAAACTATTAGTTTGATTAGGGTATGGTGGGACAATGCCTCCCTATTTCCTTTTTTTTACTTTAGTGCGAATTTCTCTTAGGGATCGTAAAAAATGTTAAGGGATGATAAGGTTCTCCTTAGGCCTCTAATGGAACATATTCCTCGATTGGTGAAGAAAAATGGAATGATAAGAATATATCATATTGATCCTTCCTTCACATGTAATTTATTTTAAGAGTGGTAGGCCACATCATCCCATGGGGTAGGAAAACTATCCCTCTTTACTCCATTCTTATTCTCCTTAGGATTTGTTGAGGGGTCCTAAATCCCTTTAACTCAACAGCAGGAACCAAACCCTCCACTCAGGCCCAATTAGACTCAACAGCGTTTAAGGGTGGAATGGTTCTCCAGATCTTGCGATCCGGCCAATTAATCGATGGGATTTACATTTTATTGTGAAGGCTTCTGTTGGATTACTGAGAGGGGGGGTGAATCAGTAATAGAGAAATTATAATCCCTTTTAAACCAAATAATCCAAGTGTTATATCAATTTATAATTATCATCCAATAATGAGCAATGAACAAATGAACAATCATACACATACACAGTACACCAGTGTTTTACGTGGAAACCCGAAGCGGGAGAAAACCACGGAATGATTTTTCTTATATGCCTTGAAGAATTACATTCATTGGAAGCACCAACTTCCTTTTTTTTCCAGCTACAACTGGAAGGA
>SNQJ01S0012092.1:82202-107251 GCA_010110895.2 Picea sitchensis | reverse complement strand
TTAGGACCTTAGATCAGCCAATGGAGCCTCTAAACCCGTTAGGTTGGGTTATCCCAAATGGCTTGGGTTATTTAGACAACCCCAGACCGGATCCACTCTCCCAGTTGACGGATGATCAATTTCGCCCGTCAACAAATGGCGCTAGAAGGAGGGCCTGAAATTAATTAATGGCATGAGGCGGTCGTAAGACTCCTCCACCACCTAATCGCTCACCTATAGTGACAAGAAGTCATTTGAGCGATAACATCCCCCCTCAAACATCAACCACATCAACCAGCGATCCACGGATCACAGTTGAGCCAGTAACCCCAAATCCTACAGGTGGTGACATACAAGAGATTGTCCTCCAATCTCTTATAAGAACACATAGTGCCTTAGCCTATTTGAGGAAACCAAACTATCTGTTGGACCAACCTTTGGATTTCTCTGATATCAGAGAAAAATTAGGAGGCACTAACCTCACTGTGAACCCTACAGATCCAACCCTCAATCCTGCTGCAAGAGGATCTGGGATACCTCCTTCACCACCTCCATCATCTCCTTCTTCTTCTGGAGGATATTCTTCTGACGAAGGGAGTTCCCCTTCTCAACCTTCCACACCCACTACACCAATGGAAAACTAGAACAACCTAGCTAGGCCTTCGCTCAACCAGGATGTGGTAGTTGTACCTAGAGCTCAACATCCCTTACCTAAACATCCGAAGAAATGGCTTCCCAAGTTTGAACCTGACTCAAAATGATGTAGGAGCATCCCTCACGACAAGTAAAACCAATGTGGAAGTAGAAGACAGCTGGAAGACGTCCAACGCAAGTTTTTGAATTTTTAAATTTTCCCTTGAAGTTGATGCGCTGAATATAAATGAGACCATTTAATTTAGGCACCTTGGTAAGAATGTAATCAGACCTCGAGCCATACGCTCTCGTCTCAGATAGACAGAGGCATTTATAGTAGTAGTTGCAGGTAGATAGAATTGAATCTTTAGATTAGACAGTTCTAGAAGAATGAGGGAAACGGGATATAGACACCCTCATTTGCATCATTGTAACATTAACAGGAGTTAGAAGAATCTAGAGCATAGGAGAATAGAAGAGAGTTGTAGAAGACATCCATGTACAGATCTGAGTTAATAGAAGAAGTTGATTCAGATTCATGGCTGTTATGTTATTCTCCGTGTACATGTGTTGAATGCTCTGCTTATGAATATTACTTCCTGTCATGCATTTGTTATTATGCTGAGTGTATGATTTCATGTGTTAAGATTGAAATCAGAGAGGAAGAGTGAATGAGTTTCAATTGTTTCTCTACTTGAGCAAGGATTCCTGCAAGGTGTGCAGTTGAATTCATCTGCAAGGAGTGCGTTGATGGAGGCTCAGTAGTTTAATTTTTGTTCTCATTCACCCAGAAGTGGAAGTGAGTTGTTGAAGTCGTGCAAGGAGTGCGCAGGCTGAAGAAGAAGTCTCAGTTGTGAATTTGAGAAGAAAGGAGATCGAAGACTGCTGCTGCAGGAGTGCACAGAGTCGGAAGGATTCAACACTTGGGGAGTTGTTGAATGTTGAGCGCAAGGAGTGCACGCAAGTTCCTCTGAAAGAATCAGAGTGGAAAATCTCAGGAGGTATAGCACCTTCGTGATATCGTTAAAGGAGAGCGCAGGATTTTTGTGCCGAAGAAAGTTCGAGCAAGAGATGTAAGTGAAGGTATCAGAAGACAAGTTCTGAGAAAGAACATTTAGCCTTCTCAAGAAATCTTCAAGAAGGAGGAATCGACGGTCAGGATTAACAGAGGAAACCTGCGAAATCCCGTCAGCCGTTAGATCTCAGGAAGTTGCGCAGGGTTTAAGTCCCAGTGAGCAGAGGAGGAGTCTCGGAGGAGTCATTGGGATATCAGAGTCATCGGGGTTTTGTTAAGGTAGAGAATCGAGATATTGTGGTTCTCGAAATCCCGATAGAGAATCTCAGCTGTTGATCTTGGCAGGACACATGTCAAGGAACCAGGGAGTCATCGGGTTTCATCTCATTGAAGAATCGGGGTTTTCGAAGACATAGAACTCTCGCATGTTGGAATCATGATTCGTGATTTCCCAACGGGAGTTTTGAGTCGTCCATCGGCGAGGACACGTGGCAGGAGATCCTGACGAGTCGCCATTTGGGGTCATTAGAGTTTTCGCAGGCAAAGAATTTGTGCAACAGGAAATCACGATCCATGATTTCCCGATAGGATCAGAGCCATCCAAATAGCAGGGATGCGTGGTGAGAGATCGCGGAGAGTCGGAGTTTGGGATATCGGGGTTTTCGAAGTCGTGAAACTCTTTCACAATGGAATCGCGATCCGTGATTTCCCGACATGGTCGGAGCCGTTCGATCTGAGGGACGCGTGTCCGAGGATATGAAAGAGTCGAGGTTCGGCATTTCGGGGTTTCCGCATACAACATAACTGTTGCACTAGAAATCAAGATTTCGCGATACCCGATAGAGCAACGAGGAAGTGGTGACGTGGAGGAGAGAGAGCTCACACGTGCATCGGGGATCGGCATTTCGGGATTCTCGGTGACGAGAAAATCACGGCAGGAGAAGTCGCAAAATCCTGAAACGCGACGGTCCCACAGCCACAATATTTCAGTGGAGGACAGGTGTCATCTATATCGGGTTTCAGGACTTGGAAGGGTCTGTGAATTTATGCAATAGGAATCGCGATTTAGCGATACGTGATTTCCCGATCACCACAGAAGTGCAGGCCATAGGCGCCATAGTAAGGGACAGGTGTCAAAGGGTCAATCCTCGCTGGAGTCAATGCCAAGTGGCATCGGGGATCGGAGGATCGAAGATCCTAAGAATGTAAGCTCTACACACCACAAATCCGCGAATTCTGAAACTCCGATAGGGGAAAGGACCGTGGTATTGTGGACTAGTAGGTCACATGAGAAAGGAATTAGCCGGAGGGAGCTAAGGAGTGGAGAGAGGTACCATCGCAGATAGGGAATCGGGGATCCATGAGATGAGTGATTCATGACCTCGTAAGTATCGATTTCCTGACGGGGAAATTCTCAATAGAAGCAAGGAAGGCATCTGGAGAATATTCATCAGAGTTCGGGGATTTGTGAGACCCGATCTCATGAGTGCAAGGCTCGCGATCACGTGAAGCCTGATTTCCCGATAGGATAAAGGGAGATCATAAGGACAGTCCTGTGGGTGTAGGAAAGTCCCGATAAGGGATTTGAAGACCATTTCAGCTCTTCGGGCGAAAGGAAAAGAAGGTCCTGGTGGGAGCGGACGTGTCCTGGGTGGCGCGTTCTATGTCAAGTGGTATCGGAGCATAGAAAAGCTTATTTTCTTTCTATAGCAGAGGACAAGGAGAATTCACCATGCCGCCAAGGAGAAGAGGTAGACAATCACCCAATCCAGAGGAGGAAAGGGAATTGTCCAGAGGAAGAGAAATGTCCAGAGAAAGAGGTAGGAAAGGACAGAATCCAGACGTGGAAAGAGGAATGCGAAATCTTCATGCCAGAATGGAAGACATGGAGATAAGACAAAGGAGAAACGTTGATGCAGGAGATATCAGTGAATTCAAGGATGAAGGTGATGTTGGACATGAAAAAGAAGAAATCCTAGCAGAAGATGCAGCAAATGAGCGTTTAATTAAGGCTATCGCTCGGATGAGTTTGAAAACAAATATGGACATTCCAGCTTATGAAGGGAGTTTGGATGCGGAAGAGCTGCTAGACTGGATTAGAGCTCTTGACACTTACTTCGATTATGAAGATATCGAAGATGATAAGAAGGTCAGACATGCCATCACAAGATTAAAAGGACATGCAGGCTTGTGGTGGGATGAACTGCAAGCTGACAGGCGTTGCTAAGGCAAGCAGAAGATTAAGAGTTGGGACAGGATGATTGCAAAGATGAAGGAAAAATTCATTTCCAAAGACTATCAAATTTCTCTATTCACGAGGATGCAGAACCTGAGATAGAAGTTGATGATAGTGAAGGAGTATACTAAGGAATTTTATAGGTTGAATATCAGAGCAGGTCACCGCGAAAGCAATGACGAAAAGGTGACCAGGTATATGAATGGCCTGAGGTATGAAATTCAGGATGAACTAAATTTGGCGACCATCGGAATGGTGGAGGATGCATACCAATTGGCTCTAAAAGATGAGGAGAAGTTGAGCCGTAAAAAAGGTCAGAGGGGCAGAGGCATAAGTCATCCCAAAGGCAAAGCAGTTGCCCAAGATAAATACCAGAAGCCCAAGGAAGAATGGAAGAAACCTCAGAAAAAAATTGAAAAAGGTGGAACCTCGCAGAGAAGGCCATATGTTGAGCAGCGAGGACAACAAACTGAACAAAGAGGAGGATATGCTGATAATGATAGGTTTCCTTGTACCAGAGGTAGAGGAAGAGGAAGAGGTGGAGTAATTACATGCTTCACATGTGGAAAGAATGGGCACAGGTCGTTTGAGTGTCCAGAGAAAAAGAAAGAAACTAGGGAGACTCACATCGTCGTGGCTCAGAGGCGAGGAAATAAGGCAGAATACGCTGAAAGCGGAAGGTCGCTGGTGATGCGGAAAGTCCTTTTGACACCAGAGAAGGAGGTGGAAAATTCAGCATAGAGGAACAGTCTTTTTAGGACTGCTTGCAAAACCAAGGATAGAGTGTTCAAGGTCATTGTGGATAGTGGAAGCACAGATAATCTCGTTTCAACCAAGATGGTAGAGAAGTTGGAGCTGGAGACAACTGATCACCCAAGTCCATACAAAGTTTCATGGCTACAGAAGGGACATCAGGTAAATGTCACTAAACATTGCTTAGTTGACATTAAGATAGGAGGATATAACGATAAGATTTTATGTGATGTTATTCCTATGGATGTCTGTCATTTATTGTTGGGTAGACCATGGCAATATGATAGAAGTGTAATTCATGATGGGAGGAAGAATACATATACCCTAGAAAAGAATAGGAGAAATCATATGTTGTGCCCAATTGAAGATAAAGAGGTAAAGCCGGAGGTAAATAACACAGTACTTCTCATGAGTGGGAAAGAAATCCTAACAGAAGTTAAGAGGAAGGAGGATCCACAATTCTTTGTGGTCAGAAAACCGAGAATTGTTCTGACTAGCACAAGAGTAGACGATTTACCAGGAGAAGTTCAGGAACTGCTGGAAGAGTTCATTGATATTGTAGTGGATGAACTACCTCGTTCATTGCCACCGATGAGGAGCATGAGTCACCATATAGACCTCATACTAGGAGCTAGTTTACCAAACAAAGTCACGTACAGATTGACACCACAGGAGAATGAAGAGGTCAAAAGATAGGTCCAGGAGTTGTTGGACAAAGGCTTGGTCAGGGAAAGCTTGAGTCTGTGTGTTGTTCCAATAGTACTCAGTCTGAATAAAGACGGAGGCTGGAGGATGTGCATTGATTCGAGATCCATAAATAAGATAACTATCAGGTATAGATTCCCATTGCCGAGAATGGATGATTTGATGGATTGCTTAAGTGGAGATTTTTTTTTTTCAAAGATAGATTTGAAGAGTGGATATCATCAGATTCGTATGAGAGAAGGTGACGAATGGAAAACAGCATTCAACACAAACGAAGGGTTGTGCGAATGGCTTGTCATGCCATTTGGCTTGACGAATGCACCGAGTACCTTTATGAGGTTGATGAATGAAGTCCTGAAGGAGTTCATTGGGAAATTTTTCATCGTGTATCTAGATGACATACTGGTTTTCAGCACGACAAAGGCTGAGCATTTGAAGCATTTGGCTATTGTGATGAAGAGATTACAGCAGGAGAAGTTGTTGATAAACATGAAGAAATCCTCGTTTATGAAGACAGAGCTCATTTATTTGGGGTTTGTTATATCTGAAAACGAACTGAGAATGGATCCAGATAAGGTGGAGGTAATAAAAAATTGGCCATCACCGAGAAATATTTTCGAGGTGAGGAGTTTCCATGGACTGGCTAGTTTCTACCGAAAATTCATCAGAAATTTCAGTGGAATTAGTGCAACAATGATGGATACCGTAAAGAAAAGACATAAATATTTTCACTGGACAGAAGAGGCTGAGAAGGGCTTCAATTTGTTGAAACGAAAGATTACAGAGTAACCGGTTTTGGTGTTTCCATATTTTCAGAAAACATTCCAGGTAAAATGTGATGCAAGCAGGTTTGCAATTGGAGTGGTCTTGAGTCAAGAAGACAGGTTGATTGCATATTTCAGCGAGAAGCTGAATGAGGCAAAAGAAAAGTATTCCACGTATGATAAAGAATTCTATGCTATCATACAGGCATTGAAGAAATGGAGGCACTATTTGATTCCAAAATAATTTGTTTTATATAGTGATAAGCATGCATTACAATTTTTGACTCAATAGGAAAAGTTGAATCAGAGTCATGTTAAGTGGGTTGAATACATGAAAATTTTCACTTTTGTGATAAAACATATTTCTGGTACTGCTAACAAAGTTGTTGATTCTTTGAGTAGGAAGTGTTTGATGTTGCAGGAGTTCAAGGTCAGGACATTAGGCTTTGAGAATCTTAAGGACATGTATGCAGATGATTCAGACTTCAAGGAAGCTTATGAAGCAGCTGAGAATCCAGTTCTCAGAGACAGAAACCAGTGGATAGAGTACGTGATCCAGGACAGATTGATGTTCAAAGGCAATCAACTGTGTATTCCAAATTGCTCGATGAGGGAGAACTTGTTGAAGGAGAAGCACAGCGGTGGATTGGCAGGACATTTTGGCCATGATAAGACATTTGCAAAGTTGAGCGAGTCATAATTTTGGCCAGGGATGCGGTCAGAAGTCAAGAAGTTTGTGGACAGATGCATAATTTGTCAACATTCAAAAGGAAGGAAACAGAATGCGGGTTTTTATCAACCATTTCCCATACCTGAGAAGCCGTGGGATGAAATTAGCATGGATTTTTTATTGGGATTGTCGAGGACACAAAGAGGTGCTGATTCAATCTTTGTGGTAGTTGACAGGTTTTCTAAGATGCCACATTTTATTCCATGCCAGAAAACCAGAGATGCGACTCACATCGCAAATTTATTTTTCAAACAGATTGTTCGACTTCATGGATAACCGAAAAGCATAGTTTCGGACAGGGACACAAAATTCATAGGGAATTTCTGGAGAACATTGTGGAAGAAGCTGGGAACTAATTTGATGTTTAGTTCTGCTTATCATCCTCAGACAGATGGACAAACAGAAGTAGTCAACAGAAGTCTAGGAGACTTGTTGAGGATCTTGGTGACAGAGCACCATAGCAGCTGGGATAGCATATTACCGCAGGTAGAGTTTGCTTACAATGATTCAGTGAACAGGAGCACAAGAAAAATTCCATTTCAAATCGTATATGGAATGCATCCGAGAGGAGTTTCTTAATTGATGGATTCATAACAGACTGCAACTAGCAGTGCTAGCGCAAGAGAATTCGTTGAAGCAATGAAGGAACTTCACATCCAGGTGAAAGAGAGACTATTGAAGTCAAGTCAGGAGTACAAGCGCAGAGCAGATCAACATCGGAGACAACTTCAGTTTGAAGTTGGTGATCTGGTTATGGCACATTTGAGGAAGGAAAGGTTCCCAAGAGGAACATACAACAAGCTGAAGATGAAGAAAATTGGGCCATGCAAGGTCTCGAAGAAAATGGGACAGAATGCTTATGAAATTGAGTTACCATATGGGATCAGAATATCTCTGATATTCAATGTTTCAGATTTATATCCATATAAAGATGATTAAGCAGGAGTAGAAAGTGATGATCAACCAAAGATCCAGTGGCAGAAGAAGATGCCAATTGCAGAGAAGCCACAGATGGAGCAGATACTGAATAAAAGAGTGGGTAAGAAAACCAGAAGGAAAGAATATTTCTAATATTTGGTCAAGTGGAAGGGACACCCAGTTGAAGATGCCAGCTGGGAGACAGAAGCAGAAATTTTGAAGCATGGACATACCGTGCAGGAGCTCATAGACAAGAGCCCATGCAAATTTTCAAGCGAGGGAGTATGATGAAGGAGCATCCCTCACAACAAGTAAAACCAACGTGGAAGCAGAAGACAGCTGGAAGACGTCCAGCGCAATTTTTTGAATTTTTAAATTTTCCCTTGAAGTTGATGCGCTGAATATAAATGAGACCATTTAATTTAGGCGCCTTGGTAAGAATGTAATCAGACCTCGAGCCATACGCTCTCGTCTGAGATAGACAGAGGCATTTATAGTAGTAGTTGCAGGTAGATAGAATTGAATCCTTAGATTAGACAGTTCTAGAAGAAGGAGGGAAATGGGATATAGACACCCTCATTTGTATCATTGTAACATTAACAGGAGTTAGAAGAATCTAGAGCATAGGAGAATAGCAGAGAGTTGTAGAAGACATCCATGTACAGATCTGAGTTAATAGAAGAAGTTGATTCAGATTCATGGCTATTATGTTATTCTCTGTGTACGTGTGTTGAATGCTCTGCTTATGAATATTACTTCCCGTCATGCATTTGTTATTATGCTGAGTGTATGATTTCATGTGTTAAGATTGAAATCAGAGAGGAAGAGTGAATGAGTTTCAATTGTTTCTCTACTTGAGCAAGGATTCCTTCAAGCTGTGTAGTTGAATTCATCCGCAAGGAGTGCGTTGATGGAGGCTCAGTAGTTTAATTTTTGTTCTCATTCACCCAGAAGTAGAAGTGAGTTGTTGAAGCCGTGCAAGGAGTATGCAGGCTGAAGAAGAAGTCTCAGTTGTGAATTTGAAAAGAAAGGATATCAAAGACTATTGGTGCAGGAGTGCGCAGACTCGGAAGGATTCAACACTTGGGGAGTTGTTGAATGTTGAGCACAAGGAGTGCGCGCAAGTTCCTCTGAAAGAATCAGAGTGGAAAAGATCAGGAGGTATAGCACCTTCATGATATCATTAAAGGAGAGCGCAGGAGTTTTGTGCCGAAGAAATTTCGAGTAGGAGATGTAAGTGCAGGTGTCAGAAGACAAGTTCTGAGAAAGAACATTTAGCCTTCTCAAGAAATCTTCAAGAAGGAGGAATCGATGGTCAAGATTCACAGACGAAACCTACGAAATCCCATCAGCTGTTAGATCTCAGGAAGTTGCACAGGGTTTAAGTCCCCGCGAGCAGAGGAGGAGTCTCGGAGGAATCATCAGGATATCAGAATCATCGAGGTTTTGTTAAGGTAGAGAATCGAGATCTTGTGGTTCTCGAAATCCCGATAGAGAATCTCAGTCGTTGATCTTGGCAGGACACGTATCAAGAAACCAGGGAGTCATCGGGTTTCATCTCATCGGAGAATCGAGGTTTTCAAAGACATAGAACTCTCGCATGTTGGAATCATGATCCGCGATTTCCCGACGGGAGTTTTGAGTCGTCCATCGGCGAGGACACGTGGCAGGAGATCCTGACGAATCGGCGTTTGGGGCCATCGAAGTTTTCATAGGAAAAGAATTTGTGCAACAGGAAATCGCGATCCACGATTTCCCGATAGGATTAGAGTCGTCAAAACAGTAGGGACACGTGGCGAGAGATCCCAGAGAGTCAGAGTTCGGGATATCGGGGTTTCTAGAGTCGTGAAACTCTTGCACAATGGAATCGCGATCAGCGATTTCCCAACACGGTCGGAGACGTTCGATCTGAGGGACGCGTGTCCAAGGATCTGAAAGAGTCGGGGTTCAGCATTTCGAGGTTTCCGCATACAACGGAACTGTTGCACTAGAAATCGCGATTTCGTGATACCCGATAGAGTGATGAGGAAGTTGTGACATGGAGGAGAGAGAGCTCACACGTGCATCGTGGATCGGCATTTTGGGATTCTCGGTGACAAGAAAATCATGGTAGGAGAAGTCACGAAATCCCGAAACGTGACGGTCCCATAGCCACAATATTTCAGTGGAGGACAGGTGTCATCTGTATCGGGTTTCGGGACCTGGAAGGGTCTGTAAAATTATGCAATAGGAATCGCGATTTAGTGATACGCGATTTCCCGATCACCACAGAAGTGAGGGCCATAGACGCCATAGTAAGGGACAAGTGTCAAAGGGTCAATCCTCGCTAGAGTCAACGCCAAGTGGCATCGGGGATTGGAGGATCGGAGATCCTGAGAACGTAAGTTCTACACACCACAAATCCGCGAATTCCGAAACTCCGATAGGGGAAAGAACCGTGGTCTTGTGGACTAGTAGGTCACATGAGAAAGGAATTAGCCGGAGGGAGCTAAGGAGTGGAGACAGGTACCATCACAGATCGGGAATCGGGGATCCGTGAGGTGAGTGATTCACAACCTCGTAAGTACCGATTTCCTGATGGGGAAATTCCCGATAGAAGCAAGGAATGCATCTGGAGAATAGTCATCGGAGTTCGGGGATTTGTGAGACCCGATATCATGAGTGCAGGACTCGCGATCACGCGAAGCCTGATTTCCTGATAGGATAAAGGGATATCATAAGGATAGTCCTGTGGGTGTAGGAAAGTCCCGATAAGGGATTTGAAGAGCATTTCAACTCTTCGGATGAAAGGAAAAGAAGGTCCTGGTGGGAGCGGACGTGTCCTGGGTGGTGCGTTCTGCGTCACAAAATAGATCATTGAATATCACATTAAAAAGTTTATGTTAGCCATAAGACTCTGCAATCTCGAACATGAAGATGTTGTCTGTAGGTTGTTTCCCTATACTTTCGAGGGCAATGCATCTACATGGTACTTTGCCCAACAACCCCATACCATTGTGTCTTGGGAAAAGTTTGAGTCATGCTTTTTGGAAAAGTTCAAAGACGGTAAGCCTCCGGAAGTCCTAGTCATGGATCTTTCTAACTTAAGAATGAACCCAAAAGAAAAAGTTAAAGACTTGAATCAAAGATTCTTAATACTTAAAAACCGAATCCCTGCGGATTCCATGCCCACTAAGAATCTCATAATAGCATACTACACTAAAGCTTTGCATCAAAGTATAGCTATTTGGGTTAAACGATCTAAGAAAGCCACGTTGTTAGAGGCCTTCAAGGAGGCCAGCTAGATTGAAAAAAACATACTTAGTCTTAAAGACTCTACTAGCAATGAATCAGAGACTATTTCTTCTTCCAAAAAGAAGGTCAAAATCCTCCCCAGACCTACTCAAAGTAAAACACAACCTGAAAGATCTGATTTAGAAAACTTAACTAAAGTTGTTCAAAAACTGTCAAATAAAGTTATAGACTTAAAAAGGACGACCGGAGAAGCTTCTTCAAGAAAAGGACCTTACAAACCCCCGTTCCAGAAGCCTTTTCCTACCAACCGACCTAGTCCAACCACCAAAGGCCTTAATCTAGAAAGTCTGCAATGTGCCCTTCAAACAATTCTAGAAGCTCAAGATAACTTGATGCCTCCTGAGATTCTTGAGGAGGAAGTTGAACAAGAGATAGTTCAAGAAGAAAAGTCTTCTCCGAATATTTTTGGACACTTCTTGTATAGCATCTTTCAAGCTAACTTCAAGACAATGCATCCCTATAATACCAGGAGTAAGACAACAAACAAACCTTTTGCCGAAAACTCTACAACTTCGCCTCTAAAGCAATCTAAACCAGCTGAGACTAAACAGAGTCTTGCGAACCCCAACTTAGATTATGATGTAGTTTAAGATCTTAAAAAGTTCAGAGCTAACATTTATGTTTATGAGTTATTGAAATTTCCATTTCTGCTACAAAAAATGTTACAGAATATCTCAAAGAATGGCAAAAATGGTAATTCAAGTGGTAACAAGGTTGTGCAGAACAAAGTTCCTCAGAAGACTTCCACTAAAAACAATCCTGATCCTCAAGATAAAGGAAGCCTTCCCATAAGTAATGTAAATAATGTAAATAATGTAGATAAAGTAGCTTTAGAAACTGCACAAACTACAACCCTTCGCACTCGCAAAAATGTACCTCCTTTTTTGTTAACTTTTGAAATCTTTAATAGAAACGTTCACAATTGTATGGTAGACTCAGGAGTGTCATCCAATGTGATGCCATGGTCTGTTTTCCAGAAGATTAACGCCGAAGTTGAACCCTCCACCTTGAAAATCATACAACTTGATCGGACCAATGTTAAAGTTATAGGCGAACTAAAGAATGTGCTTATAATATTATCGTCTAACCCCAAGTTTCATCAAGTCATTGATATAATTGTTGTGGATATTCCAGAAGTGTATGGTATGTTTTTAATCAGGGACTGGTCAGAGAAGCTACACGGTTATTTCGCAACGGATTGGTCTCATCTATGGCTTCTAGAGAACGGCAAGCCCAACAAGATCAAGGTAAATCATGAACACTACCTTAAGTTCACAGTTACAGATTTGAACGATCCCAATGAACCATTTACACCTTCTGTTGATTCACCCAAAGTATAAGGGATGGATACCTTTTTCGGAAATTTCATGGCCGAGACTTCACCTATCACCAATCCTGAATAGCAGCCCGAGATTGTAGCATATGAGTAGCCAACAACTTCTACGCAATGGTCTCATGTACCCGATGGAAATCAAATTTGGTCTCTTTATTTTGACGGGTCGAAGTCCAAAGAAGGAGCTGGCGCAGACTACGTTATTATCGATCCGACGGGTAACAAAACATTGATTGCATGTAGGCTAGAATTTGAATGTACTAATAACACTGCAGAATATGAGGCTTTACTACAAGGTCTCAGAAAAGCTTTGGATATGAACATTCAAAACTTGGCTGTCTTTGGCGACTCTGAAATAGTGGTTAGACAAGTAAGATATTCTATCCACTGTCTGTCTCTGCATCTTAAAAGCTACCAATCTGAGGTATGGAATTTAATGAATAAATTTGTTGCTTTCAATATAAATTTTATTCCTAGATTGAATAATTATGAAGCAGATCTATTAGCTAACATAGTTTCTAAACTCTTTCCTGCAGAAGGTTTGTCCCTAGATGCATTCTTCATCGAACTGTTGTTCAGGCCATTCGTTCCCGACAACATCACGAACTGGAGAGTCTTTGACAACGATCAACAGATTATTAAATTTCTGCACATGGAAGAAACTTTTCAAGGCGCAGTGATAGACGAACGCACGCACGACGACAATTTGCGCGATTTCACGGTAATACCATATCCGAGAACTCCTGAATCTTCATCAGACATGGTAAATTCGATCCCTAAATCTGTAGTTATATTAGAGAAATTTTACGATCTTCAAGATAAATTTAAAAAGTCGGTCAACTGTAAAACCAATAGTTCCTCGTTATCTTATGAAAAAGTAAACTTAGGAACTAATGATAATCCGTAGTGCATTAATCTAGGGGTGGGGTGTTCTCAACAAGAAAAAGTTGCATTTATTAAATTGTTCAAAGAATTTAAAGATGTCTTTTCATGGACGTATGATGATCTTAAAACTTTCGACCCTAACATCATACAGCATGTCATTCCTATGAAACCCCAAACCTTACCCTTCCAACAAAAATTGAGAAAAATGCACCCTAAGCTCGAACCGACCGTTCAAAAAGAATTGAACAAGCTCCTAAATGCTAATATAATTTTTCCAGTTAGGCACACTCAATGGGTTTCTAACGTTGTCCTTGTCCGGAAGAAAAGTGGGGAAATCTGACTCTGCGTCGATTTTTGAAACCTTAATAGAGCATCTGATAAAGACAACTACCCTGTCCCACCCATGGAACAGATCCTTCAACAGGTATCTGGTTCTGAGAGGCTATCCTTACTGGATGGTTTCTCGGGGTACAACCAAGTCCTAATGTCTCCACCAGACCAACTTAAAACTACCTTCCGTACCCCGTGGGGCACTTATGCTTATCGAAAAATGCCCTTTGGATTGATTAAAGTTGGTGCCACTTTCTAGAGAGAAATGGACATTGCTTTCCGATGCTTAATCAATCAGTCCGTCGTATTTTACTTATATGATGTTACCGTATTTTCTAAATAAAAAAACAATCATCTAGCTCACTTACGAGTCGTTCTACAGCGATGTCGTAAATATGGCATCTCCTTGAATCCTAAAAAATCCATCTTTGCAGTAGATCAGGGTAAACTCTTGGGATTTATTGTGTTGAGTGAAGGAATGATTATCAACCCCAAAAGGACTCAAGTCATCGTGAAACTTCTCCCTCCTTCATCCAAAAAATCTATGCAGTCTTTCTTAGGCCAGATTAACTTTGTGAGAAGATTTGTCCCCAGTTTCTTCGAAATGGTCAGGCCTTTACAGAAGTTAATTAAGAAAGACACCCAATATCACTGGGGACCCCTAGAGAATCAAGATTTTAATGCAATAAAGAAGGCCATAATAGACGCTCTGTCTCTCATGAGCCCCGACTTTTCTCAAGACTTTACACTCTACACTTTTTCTTCTGACCGTTCCTATGTCGTCGTCCTAACTCAAAAGAACGTCGAAAACAATGAAGTCCCCATCGCCTTTATGAGCTCTGATTTCAAAGGCGTTGAACTTAACTACCCAGCGGTAGATCAGCAATCCTACACTATTTTCAAAGCAGTCAAGCATTTCCGGTCTTATCTTTTGAAGTCTAGGACGAAAGTTATTGTCCCTTACCCAGCTGTCAGGAACCTGTTAGTGCAAAAGGAACTAGGTGAAAAGAGGGATAATTGGGTCACCTCCTTGCAGGAGTATGACTTATAAATTACCCTAGCTCAAATAGTGAGAGGCCAAGGGTTATGCAAGTTAGCTGCTAATTCAGCAGCAGGACAAATAAAAGAAAGTGATACGTCAAACCTAGGACAACACGATCAAAATGCAATCTGTTGTGCACAAAACCCTGTCAGTCCTTGGTATGACGATATAAGATTCTGTCTTGAACATGGGTCATCCCCCCGTCACCTGGATCACACTAAAATAAGAGCGTTGAGATTAAATTCTGCCTCCTTTCATTTGGTTAATGGTATTCTTTTTCGTCAAAGTTTTGACGGCGTACAGATGCGCTGTCTTGAGAAAGACGAAGCAGAAAAAGTCTTGCTAGAGTTGCATGCAGAAGAAGCTGGTGGTCATTTTGGTGGTGACACCACTGCTCATAAGGTTTTAAGAGCTAGTTATTACTGTCCCACACTTTTTAGAGACGCCCATGCCTTGTGTCGTAAATGTACCATTTGTGAGAAAGCATCAGGGCGGTTACAAAAACCAGCCTTTCCTTTGTAGCTCGTTTCAGTAGAATCTCCTTCTCAGCAGTGGGGCATTGACATCATAGGTCGAATCAACCCCCCGTCCTCACAACAGCACAAGTTTATTGTGACAGCCACATATTACTTTACCCGATGGTCTGAAGCTGCCGCGTTAAGAACCGTCAACACCAGTCAAGTAATTGCCTTTCTAAATTCGAATATTATCACTCGTTTTGGTGTCCCTGACAGTTTAGTATTCGATAACGCTTCTTACTTTTCCTCTCTTGAGATGAGTGAGTTCTCTTTGGAAAAAGGAATCAAACTAAAGTATTCTTCTAGATATTACCCCCAGGGCAATGGATTGGCAGAATCAACAAATAAGAACTTGATTAAAATCATCAAGAGAACGGTGGTTGAAAATCACAAAAATTGGCACAATGCACTGTTAAACGCACTGTGGGCTGATAGGGGTAACACCAAAAGTTGTTGTAGGTAACTCCCCCTTTTTTCTCATTTATGGCAGAGAAGCAATTTTGCCACCTCACATTCTTCTTCCTTCACTACAGTTGTCGCAGAAAATCCAAGAAGAAGATTGTCCCCCTTTAGAAAACCGAATTAACACTTTGATGAAGCTAGAAGAGGTAAGAGACCAAGCTAAACATAAGTTATATCAACATCAACTATTGTTTAAAAGATGGTTCGATTCTAACTCTGCTTCTGATAGGAATTTCGAAGTAGGTGATCTCGTCTTGAAGTGGGACAAACCGCATGAGGGAAAGGGAGAGCACATGAAATTTCAAAACTTATGGCTTGGACCGTTTTTAATTTTCGAGAAGTTAGGTCCTAGTTCTTTCCAATTGCAGAATCTTGAAGGGCAGCCTGACACCTATCCGGTGAATGGCCAAGCCCTGAAAAGATACTTTGCTTGACAACAACCCTTGTATATTATGTACATATTTTGCTTTTGTTTGTTTTTTTGTTTGTTGTTTTTTTTTAATTTCCCCTTTGAGTTTATCAGTTTGAGTTTTTGCGAATACACATACCTGTACACTGAGCTATTCAGACAAAGAAAACAGAAAATTCCTTCACTGAAATAACTGCTAAGAAAATTGTATAAACATCAATTGTATATTTCTGTAAATTACATCTGTGATTGGCAAAAGTCTGTTGTTTGAAAAAAGTTGATTGATTTCGATCTCTGAGTAAAGCCTGTCACGATCATCTATTATATTTTTATGTTGTCCCTTTTACTTAAGGGAATGAATCAGAAGATGTCTCCCTGCCTTAGGAAGTTGGTTTTGTAAATGAAACATCTCTGGATCTTAATAAAGGATACTTTTAAAAAACAAATCTGCTGAGGTTTGAAAAAAATATGTTAAAATATCATAATTTTCAGCGTCACCCCGCTCAACTATATGTCTTTGAAAAACAAAACAAAATAAATCATTGATAGATCTGTGAGAAGTTCTTGTAAACCCACCGGGATGCTAAACAAGTCTGCTGGCAGCGAGTAAATGCATGCATGATGCTAAGAAAACTTCGTCGGGATACTGAACAGGCCCGCTGGCAGGGAAGCAATGTCGGGTATATGAAAATTTGAAAATAAGAAACATCTTTATGTCCTTTATTCTGATCTCGAACTTCTTAGCAGGATATGGATGTCAGAGTGGGTTAAATGTCAACCCTGTCGAGGCTATGGACGCCTGCTGGCAGCAGTGGCTCTGTCAACAGTATTGGAGATTTTATCTTTAATATCTTGACTCATTGGTCTTAAGACTGTTATCGGTTTTCATCTTTTAAAACACTGCTGGAATAGTTGGTTAATGATGATGTTTATACAATTTTCTGGTTGGTATTTTTGAGTTGGAATTATCTTTGTTGTCATAATCTGAATTCATTCTTTTGGCAGAGATAACTGCTTCTACCAGTGCGTTGCCATTGTTGGCAGCCAATAATATTTTTGTATTGTGCAAACCTTATTTTTTGTCGCAGTTCTCAAATAAAACGACATTTTTGTTTTTGCGCTATTTACACAGTCACCTTTCTTTTTGTTTTCACGACTGCAAGCATGAAAAATTGGTTTTCAAAGTCGCATTAAAATCGTCACTGAATTGTCGTTTCTATTCTTGTCGATATGCCCATTGCCTTTACATTTTAATTATCATTATACAGTTGGAAAAACCTCTTGATCTGTACTCATTTGACATTCTGTGATTGATTATGTAATTTTGTTTCATGAGTGATTGAGTTTGTGATACATTGGTGATTGGATTTACATGTTATTTGATCAATTCACTTGGCACATTGGTTACACAAAAACATGTTTGTGTTGAAGCAAAACCCTTGGTATAAATCGTTTCATACAACACATGTTTCACATAACCAAACCCTTGGTGTGATTTTGATTTATTGCTTTGGTTTTGAAACTATAACTATAGCTCGCGCGAATGATCAATCCACTTACCAAAGGTTTCGATTGATTGATTGAAGTGGTATAGTTGTAACACATATGCGTTGTGATTTGAATAGTTTTAAGCGCTGGCGGTTGTACCATGGTAATGACTATTCTGCATGGGTATAAATAGCTCCACCACCTTCGCACGATATGTCATTAATGTTTACTCCTACCCCTGTTTCACCTCTGCTAGCATCGGGTAAGCCTTTGAGCGTTTTTCCCCTGCGTATGTTGTGATTCAAACCCTATCTCGTTCACATCACTTACCGTGTGCTCCTGTCTATGGCACTGGTGGTGCGAATAGAGCTGAACGGTAGTCAAGCCCTGCTACTGTTCGATAACGCCCAGAAAGATTTACAAGATAATGGTTGGCTCACGTTTGTACAGAGGTTCGAGGGTTTCAATATGTTTGTTGCACAAAAATTCTCCCTTACCTTTGATGGATGTAGGGCCAAAATAGGTGACATTCAGCTTGAAATCAGTGAAGAGTTCATTAGCTCTACCACAGGATTAGCAGCCACGGGCCAGCGATGGTTTAAAAACTCTAAAGTTGATGAGGTGCCATGGCCATTACTGTTCGTATCACGAAAGGTCACATCCTGTGACAAAGGTATGCCCATTTACATGCTTAAACCAAGGTGGCATGATCTTTTGATAGTGGTTAAACAATTTGTGACTTATGAGGGTCGGTATGGATTGGTTTTTCTTTATCACCTTCGACTGTTAATGAATTTCATTGGCTATCCATTGAACATGCCATTTTATTTCCAGTGTAATCTTTACAAAATGGATAAGAGGTTTAAATGAGAGAAGGCCGATAGTAGCTTGTTTCACCACGGCCTGATCAGACTTATCGTCATTTATCATTTAAACCTCCACGGTGATAATTGGCAAGCTTTTCTCTCTCGTAATGGCTTTGTTGATTCAGAGTCTATCCAAATCGATAAGTTTGTGGTCAGTGAGACTAAGGTCGGGCCACTTGTGCCTTTTCATGCCCTTCTACCCTCTCCCAAACCCTCAGTCTACCCTGATATCAACCTACCCGACATTATAACAGACAAGGTTGAGGCTGTTAAAAATCCTGTGAGAAAGAAGCTCAAGGGTAACCCTACTGTCGACGGCAAAGGTAAAAAGAATGCTCGACTGATATCGAGACTTTCTAGGAATAAACCTAAACCTAGTGTTGATCAAAAGCCCATAGTCCTCAGCGAAGAATCAGACTCTGATATCGAGTGCTTCCTAGCTAGTGAGTACCCTTATTCCCAAGGTTTGTGCTCTGAGCCACCCTATGACTTCGTTTCTAATTTTCCCCTGTGCCTAAAGAACAATCCTAGCTACCCAGGGATCAAGCTACCTAATGAAACCCTCGGTGATTTAAACAAACCCTCACTTGCAATTTGGAAGCCCGGGCAGTCGTCATGTAACCAATGTAATGCGTGGATGGAACGCTACTATACCGACGTTCCCTTATTACAGTCAAAAATTAAATCATTGGAAAACCAAGTTACAGTGTTGACAAGTGAAAGGGACAAGCTTCGAGCTAATGACAAGAAGAAAAAAACCATTGGTTCCATCATATTTAGGAATGTCGAATCGGCTACAGCCTTCGTCAATTCCAAACTATCATGACCAAGTTGTATGCTCATTATCTAGGTATGAGTTTCAATATCAATTCCATTTTGTGAATTGCTTGAATAAATATAATGAATCGAGTTTTAGTTTTCGACTAGCTCTGTCCATTGTTCGAAATGACTCTGTCATAGTTTGATTATCAAAAACGGTTATGTTGTGGATCGTGTACATTGTTTTCGTTTTGCTAAAATTAAATGAAGTTATGATTTGGTTATACGATTTGGTCGTGCCCAGTTTAGCAATTGATTGGTTTTCACTGGGTTTGATTCGTTTTGGGTAATTCTGATGGTTTGAATTAACAAAATCAATGGGTTTTGCTTTCGCTTGGATTTTGTTTGTATCCAACCTGAACATGAGGTTTTTACGCTAAAATTAGAACACGGTTCTATTTTGATTTAACATGATTTCGTTGTTAGATATCAACGGCTCTGATTTAGTTCTTGTGATTTGATTTTTGAGATGGTTTCCTAGAATTGAATTGGCTTGATCAATATGATGTAGTCTATTAAATTGGAAAAATGACTCTGTTTTGTCAACATTCTCGTTTGGATTTGGATTATATCTGACCTGTGCAAAAGATCTCTTTGCCAAAATCATAGAACTGTGTTGATTCATAACGATTATGTCAAACTCAAATTGTTCGATTCGCTCTTGTTGATGCGTATCTTAGGTTAGCAAAATTGCTTTTATGAGTTGGATTCGTATCGAAAATTGATTCGATGCTGCTCTTTTGATTTTGATTTTATCTCTGTTTAATTCAGATGAGGAAATTTGGCTAATAGTTCGTTTTGAAATAAATTCAAGTGATGATTTCGTGAACTGTAAATTGATTGTGTTTTCCCCCAATTAGTGATAACAAACGATGGGACGAGTCTTACATATCCTTTTATCAATCGATTAATTTCACGATGATTTCGTTTGTACCAATTTTGGTTTGATTCGCTAATAGCATGGATCGTTTGTTTATGTTTAATATAGTGCTGTCAATTTGAGAAAACTATCCTGTTGATTTGGTTTGGATTCGAAGTGATCTTGTGGATAGCTGAAGAAACTATTAGTGTTGATTTCAATTGGTCCATGAAACGATTTCATTGCTATTGAGTTATCCAATACGATTTCGTTTACCCGATTTTGTGACAACAAATGGAACAGAGTACATGCATCTCTGTAATCATTTGATTGATCTTAGTCTTGTTTGCTCTCAAATTAGTATAACAATTTTGATTTGAATGATTCGTTTGTCTTTCAATTAACAATTAGATACTTGTTTAATAGTTTGAATTTAATTATTTAAGATTCGAATTGATTTTAATACGATTATGTGTTTGATTTAGACCAGCTATAGAATTGCAAGATTATGTAGCTAGTCTTTAAAATTAGATTTTTTATCAATTCTATCTGCAAAATATCCTCTAATATTGTCTATTTTTGTCCTTGTTCAGGTACATACGAATTGCAATGGTCAATTTGGGCATGCGGTGAAAATATAGGAGATATTTGTGTGATGTAGTTTTTATTTTTAAGCTGTTAGTTTGAGTTAGAGATAGAAACTTGGGATATTTTCCCAGATTTGTGTAAACAGTTTTGATAACTTCCACAGGGATGTTTTACCCTGTGGGAGGTCTTTAAATACTTGTTATTTTTTGTAATAATGATCATCCTCACTTGTGGGAGAACCAGGCTATGGATTTATGATACAAACTGAGATGAGAGTTGATGTCTTGTAACAACTTTCGCTTTCAATATATCAAACTTTTGTTTCAAGTTTTATGCATATCAGTTTGCAGTTGATTATAGACTACTTTAGCTATCATAATCTATTGCAGGATGATGTGATTTAATTAATGTGTTATCCATATCTGATTTCTTTCATTATTTAAAATTACAACAATTACTTTGTTTCAGTTAATGAATCACAGATTTCTCTTCTTCGTTAATTGAATCATTTTTTATAGATCTTTGCATACAGGTTTATCTAATTGTGAAGATTTATAAATCATAAGGTTTCTGTAAATTTTCATGTCTTGTTTGTCCTGTAATTATATTTGAAGAGCACAGCTGCTTCTAGTTTACGAGAAGCTCGTGGATAATTCGATGCAGGTTTCCTCCCTCCGATCAGCTAAGACAATCATTACATACAGGACAAACCTGGAGCATTACTTCAGGTCAGTTTGTTATTTATTTTATAGTTAATTTGTTAGTATAATTTAAGTAGTTTAGTTAGATATATGTGTAGTTTAGATTTGTAGTTAGATTTAGTATCTTAGTTGTTTAGTTTAGATAGTTTTTATTTTATTTCTTTTTCATAAAATCGTAAAAATCAAAAAACAATAGCTCTCTCTGTCTTAGGACAGAATACGAATGATTTTTTCAAGTTTTCATTCAAATCTGTAAATTGTAAATATTGTACATTTGTGAATAAGATTTATTTTTGTTAGTAGTTAGTTATTTAATTTCTTAAAGTTAGCATAGTATTATATAGTAGATTGTATATATAATATTTAGATTAGTTTATTAGTTTTTTTTAATTATTATTTTTCATTTAGATTAGTTTAGAGTAGTTTTTTTTTTTTTTTTCTTAGGACCTTAGATCGGCCAACGGAGCCGCTAAACCCGTCGGGGTGGGTTATCCCAAATGACCTGGGTTATTTAAACAACCCCGGACTGGATCCACTCTCCCAGTTGACGGACGGTCAATTTCGCCCGTCAACAGGTATTGGAAACAATGAGGAATCTTATTGTTGAACTACAGGTTTTCAAGGCCGACAATGAAAAATTGAAGAAAGCACAGCAGGAACAACAAGAGATAAATGAAGTCCTGTTGCATAGTATAGTAACCAAGAAAATCCCAAAAGATGATAAACATGATGAGGAGGTCAGCAAAATGGCCTACAAAAATTCTGGTGCGGAAACAGAAAAAGAAGATAGTTTTTCTAAAGGGACACCTTCCGCTGAAGACAAAACCATACCAGACAGAAAAAGAAAACAAACAGACCACCTTGAAGGAGAATTTAAAAATATTAAACCATCTACCTTTGATGGAGAATCCAGGACATGAGAAGAAGCTGAAGCATGGTTGTTGGACATCAAAAAATACTTCCAGATCTACAACTATTCCAGATCGGATAAATGCAGCCATAGATGGTCGACAAGCTGACCACCAGTCCTCGGTGGTAGAAATCGAAGGTAAAATCAACGACACTCAAATTTTTGTTTTAATTGACCTTGGAGCTACGTTAAGTTATATTACTCCTGATGTAGTAGAGTCGAATAAACTTAAGAAACTGAAACATGCAAAGTCATGGATTGTACAACTAGCAATAGGTACTAAAAGAAAAGTAGTTGACCTTATTTCTGATCTTGAGTTCAGCTTAGATGGTCAAAAGATAAGGACCAATCTGAACATCCTACCACTAGGATCTTATGATATGATTATTGGGATGGATTGGCTAGAACAACACAAAGCAGTACTAGACTATTATACAAATATACTTAGCTATAAAGACAATTTTGGCACTGTTAGAACATCCCAAGGCATACCAAAACCTATATCAGTCAGACAAGTTTTAGCGATGCAACTCAAGAAATGTATTAGAAAGGGATGTCAAGTTTACGCCATACAAGTAATGAATCTATTAGAAAAAGAAGATAAGCCCAAGTTAGAAGACTTTGTTGTCCTACGTGAATTCGGAGGCATGTTTGTGGATGAGATACCAGAATTACCTCCTAGAAGGGAAATAGATTTTTCCATAGACTTACTACCCAGATCAGCCCCTATCTCAAAGCACCCTACCGAATGAGTCTACCAGAACTGATAGAATTAAAAAATACAATTACAAGAATTGTTGGACAAAGAGTATATCAGACTGAGTGTCTCGCCATGGGGAGCATCGGTCCTCTTTGTGAAAAAGAAAGAGAGTACTCTAAGACTATGTATCGATTATAGACAACTGAAAAAAATGACCATTAGGAACAAATACCCCTTACCAAGGATAAATGATCTATTCGATCAAGTTGGTGGGGCCAAGATCTTTTCAAAATTGAATTTACGATCCGGTTATAATCAAGTTAGGATAAAGGACGAGGACATAAACAAAACATATTTTCGAACAAGATATGGACACTACGAGTTTGTAGTCATACCTTTCGGACTCACTAACACCAGCCACATTTATGTGCTTGATGAACAACATTTTCAGCCAATACTTAGACAAGTTCGTCGTAGTATTTATCGACGATATCCTGGTCTATTCAAAGACGGAAAAAGAACATGATGAACACTTAAGGATAGTTCTGCAAACGTTGAGGAAGCACAAACTGTACGCCAAATTTGAAAAGTGCAACTTTTATCAAAAAGAGATACAATATTTAGGACATGTCATTTCCTCAGAAGGTATTTCCGTAGACTCGGAAAAGATAAAAGCCATTATGGAATGGCCAGTACCTAAGGATGTGGAAAATATCTGGTCATTCATGGGAATCACCGGATATTATCGTAGATTTATAGAAGGGTTTTCCAAGATAGCCTACCCTATCACGTCATTACAAAAGAAAGGGACCAAGTTTAACTGGTCGCAAAAGTGTCAAGACAGTTTTAACAAGATGAAAGAATTATTGACATCAACGCCCATTTTGAAGGTAGCAAACCCAGATAAAGACTTAACAGTATGAGTTGATGCAAGTAAAGAGGTACTAGGTGGTGTTCTAACTCAGGAATGGCATGTGATTTGTTACGAGTCCCGGAAATTAAAAGAACACGAGAGAAATTATGTCACTCATGACTTAGAATTGGCAGCAGTAATACATGCCTTAAAAATGTGGTGACACTACATAATGGGAAGGAAATTTCTACTATTGATGGATAATAGCAGTGTGAAATATCTGTTTAACCAACCAGACCTTAATGCAAGACAAGCAAGGTGGCTAGCCTTCCTGAGCTAATTTGACTTCGAGGTCAGACATATCAATGGAAAAGATAATAAAGTAGTAGAAAGTGATCTGGAACAAAAGGTAAGGACGACCGGTACTAGCGACGAAAGTTACACTAAGATGATGACAGAATTACGAAACAGTACCGCAGACTCAGATAAACCAGATCTAATTATCGGCAAGAAGGGACTATTACGATTTAAAAATAGACTTTACATACGAGATTCAACAGAGTTAAAATTAACAGTTTTGGATGAAGTGCATAAGAAGCTGTATTCTGGTCATCCAGGTTACCAAAAAATGATATCATCACTTAGAAAATTGTTTTACTGGCCTAATATGAAAGGCGAAATAGAAAAATACTTGGCTAGGTGCCAGGATTGCCAGTAGGTTAAGGTCGAACATCAGCATCCAGCTGGCCTATTACA
This sequence comes from Picea sitchensis, assembly GCA_010110895.2. NCBI lineage: Eukaryota > Viridiplantae > Streptophyta > Pinopsida > Pinales > Pinaceae > Picea > Picea sitchensis. Next base: position 82,705 of record SNQJ01S0012092.1, on the reverse strand, counting down.
GCCATTATCAGTACCAGAATGGAAATGGGAGACCATATCGCTGGACTTTATAACAGGTTTGCCTAAAACTCAGAAACATAATGATTTTATCATGGTTGTAATCGATAAACTCAGTAAGTCTTCACACGTTATTCCTATGAAGTCTACTTTTAAAGCTATAAACATTGCTGAAATATTCATGAAAGAAATTTTTAGACTGCATGGTATTCCTAAAATGGTGATTTCCGATAGAGACGTAAAATTCACATCCTCTTTTTGGAAGGAATTGTTTGCAGGGCTAAATACTAATTTGAATTTCAGTACGAGTTATCATCCACAAACGGATGGATAGACCAAAAGGACAAACCAAATCATAGAGGATATGTTATGCATGTATGTAAGAACAAAGCTGAACAAGTGGGAAGACTACCTACACTTGGTAGAATTTGCATATAACAATGGGTACCAAACTTTGGCTACGTTGAGCCCTTTCGAAATACTATATGGAAGAAAGTGTACAACTC
>SNQJ01S0012092.1:51455-72152 GCA_010110895.2 Picea sitchensis | reverse complement strand
CATCTCTTCTTCGTTATGTTCAACCACAAAACTTTTCAGTTGTCTATATCTGGTTTTGTATCTTCTTAATTCATCCAAGGCACTGAGAAGTTCTCCTACCATATTAACCTCTGCTTCAACTTCTGACTCTTCCTCATGCTCAATTTCTTTTATCTCATTAGGTTCTTCGGTACCTAGAAAAAGGAATTCATCACAATCACTGTCACTAGACTTTGATGAACTGTTGTTTTCTTCTTTTGAGTAAAAGTTATTTTTCCCTTTGTAGAATTTTTTCTTGTAGCTAGGTTTTTCCTTCTTCTTGTATTGTTTATTTTTTTCCTCCTCATCTTCAAGGTCCTCCTTGGGATAGGGACACTTGGAAGAAAAATGTCCAACCTTGCCACAATCAAAACATTTGAAAGACACCTTTCCTTTGTACTTCCCTGATCCTTTCTGAAGTTTTTTAAAAAAATTGGCTTCTTCTACATCAAATTCTTCATGATGGTTGGGTTGAGCTTTTTTCTTCTGATTTTTTGTTTTCTTGAGAACCTTGAATGTTTCCTCTCCTTTTGGAAGGTTCTCATGTCCTAATATTAACCTATAGGCTGTGAGGATTCCATACAATTCATCCATGGTGAGTTTATCTAGATTTTCTCGATCTTCAAGAGTGAACACTTTAGGATTGTATAGAATAGGTAGTGTTCTTAGTATTTTTTCAACTAACTCATTGTCTAACACTTATACTCCCAAGCCTCTGATTGCATTAACAATATTTTCAACTCTTTCGAAGTACTTTGAGATATTTTCTTCATCCTTCATTTTTAGACCTTCATATTGTACTTTGAGATTCTGGAGTTTGGCCCTCTTTACCTTGGAATCTCCTACATATATAGTTTCCAATTTATCCCAAAGTTGTTTTGTATTATTACAGTTTAGTACTTTAGCAAGGATTTTCTTACTCGGTCCATCTTGTAGTGTGTTTAAGGCCTTTGCATGTTCCCAAAAATTTTTATTATCTTCTAATTCTATGGGAATAGTTTTTGAAACATCATATTCATTTTCAACTAATGTCCATACTTCTAGTCCAACGGACATCAGATAGATTTTCATTCTAACACTCTAGAAGACATAGTCTTCACCATCAAATAGGGGGACCTTTGATGACATCTTTGACTGCTCATCCATTCTGATGTATATTTCTCTTCAAGTGATTTAAACCTTTAGTGAAGAGACCCTCTCTGATACCAATTGAAGGATCAGATCCTGTCACTAAGAGGGGAAGGGGGTGAACCAGTGACTCAATAATTTGTTAATTTGTCTTTTCTTAATGCAAACAAAATTTTAACACAATATTTATCGTGGAAACCAATTGGAAAACCACAAACACTTTTCTATTAACTGCAAAATTTTGTTTTACATGTTACATAGACGGAAGATGTTCTTCCGTTTAGATCAGCACCAACTGATTAAGATGCACCCACACCCTTGTTTCACCAACACCTACTAGTAGGAGGCTTCGACCCTTTGTTTAGTCAGCTACAACTGAAAAGGAAGCACCAAATCCCCTGCAGGAACCAACCTACCCTTGCACCACCCACACACCCTTAGTTTCTGAATATGGAAAACTTTTGTATCATGTCTTCACTGCATCTCTCACTGCTTCTATTATTTAATATATCTTCTGATTCAGACTGCAGAGACACTATCTTCTCACCATTCTTTCTCTTTTATATATTCTTTCAACTGGTGTTATATATGAAACAATGTATCCCTTAGACTATACCATCACACATTTTCATTTTTAACATTAACAATAATCACTATTATTATTGAAATTTATTGTTAATTCTTTGTGAGTGTTTTTCGTAAATCGATCACAGGTATGGATCAATTTCATTTAACTTAATTCTAAATCTCTGCAAATACTACAGAAATCGAGTTCTGCTGAGGCGCTTCCTTCAAACCATTTGCATATGACCATATGTGAAAAACCATGGGCTTATTGTCTAAGCGATGTTCCTAGCGCCTTATGGCTTATGTGTTCGTAACCCATGACTAGGGGCTAGAATCTAGTTCTTCGAATTTCGACCTTCAATGATTTTTATTTGGCAAACATCTAATCTTCCAGAGTTTTCAATTTCTCGAAATGGTTACCTCTCACACGGTTTGATCCTATGACTAGCATGATTCCCAGACCCAAATCAACAGACATATTTGATCCTTACACTTATCCTTTCACTGCTTAATCTGATGGCTAGGACTTAATCAAGCATTGAGATGGATAGCCATTATTTACTTCACGACTTTTTGCTTCGGGTATTTCAGTCTCTGTAAATATTCATATGAACTCAGACTATGATCAGGCACCTATCCAAAGGGTTCTTCGGAGATGCGGGCTTCAGGTGTTTTCACTGTAAGTTGCGACCAATTCTTTTGATCTTTGAATCAGCGAATTCCAGACAATGGACGCTAACTCCTCTTCCTAGGCTCGTCTCACATGTGACCTTGGGCTATGACCTGGGGCTCAACACCTGAGTGATTCACAACTTTTCACTTCGCAACTTTGGAAGTCAACTTAGTCCCTCTTTCTCTGAAGTCCGAACCGGTGAAATCATCTGGACCAGATCAATGGTCTATAACTCTCCAACTAGTCAATGAATGATATTTATTTAGAGTACTTTTCCAAAGTACTTTTATCCAAAGTCATGGATCGAATGCCATGTATCCTTCTAGATATGACGGTCCATAATTTTTCCGCATTTCACGATATTTTAACTTATCTCCTTGCAATTTTCGTGAATCATGAATCCATGAATTCGTTTATCTGTTTCCATGTCCCCGCCTTCCAACCAATGGCTAGGATCTCTTTGCAGCTTCAAACTTCGTAAAGTCAACGCTCCCCTGTGTTCTTCTCCTTTTCTTAGAGTGTGTGGATCTCTGCCACATGCCCTTTTGGATCTGACGGTCCAGAATCATTCCTCTCTTCATGATTTTAGGGATTTTGGACTTAGCTCCTTGCAATTCTTCTGAAGTCCTTTTCCTAGAACTCTTGGATCTACTACCACCTGTCTCCCTAGATGATGGACGGTTCTAAATGGCTTCGAAACTTTGGGACTTCATAAATCCGCTTTCCTATGAAATGAGAAATGGATAAAACCATGTGCTACTCACCTAGATTTCATGAATGTCGACCCATCGTGCTTCAGATCCTATGCTTGGGATCTATTCTTCTCCCCAATGTCATCCTTAATCCTTCAAATCTCCTGATTCCTGAAGCTTCGAAGGAGATCACTGCTAACCACCATGAAACGTCTCTCATATTGTTATTTCTCCTGACCTTTAGAGTGGATTCCTATGCTACTCGCATTATGTATTTTTGCGCAACTACTCCTTAAAACTATCTAAATGAGCAAGATTCTTTCTTGAATACTTTGGATTTTTTATGTGGGTATTTCGATTCCGATGACATTTCTCAGCTTTGATCTATGAATACTGTCTGAAATTTTCATTCTCTTTATACTTTTATACTCTTGACATCAATGACAACAAAGTAATGACACTATGTCCAACAACCAGTTGCTTCTCATGTTGAACGGACCCATCTAGGAAGCAGTGGAGCTAGTGTTGGTTCAGGTTCAAAGGACTCATCTAGAGGAAGGTGAGTAGCAGGAGGTGGATTTTCATCCTCACTGTCATCATCTAAAGAAGAAACCAAAATAGGAACAGAAGAAGGCGCAAACACCAAAGATGGCTCATAGGCCGAAGAAGGTACAATTGTCGAATTAGGATTGCAGACCAAGAGATTTTCATCATATTTAACATCTCTTCTAACACTAATTTCATTACAATGTGGTTGAAGAAATCTATAACCTTTGAGATATTCAAAATAACCAACAAATATACACTTCTCACTTTTAGGTTGCAATGCTTTCCTTTGCTCATCAAGAATGTGATGCCATGCTATACTGCCAAATACACAAAAGTGACTTACATCTGGTTTAATTTTAGTCCAATCTTCTTCCAGTGTTATATTTTTAAGAGCCTTTGTGGGAGTGTGATTTACTATGTAATTTTTGCAGTTTATTACTTCCGCCCAATACTTTAGAGTTAATCCCTTAGATTGGATCGTAGCAATTAGCCATTTCTTTTAATGTGCGGTTCTTTCTCTCAACAACACCATTTTTAGCCATTTCTTTTAATGTGCGGTTCTTTCTCTCAACAACACCATTTTGTTGTGGTGCATATGGAACAATGTGTTGCATTTGGCTTCCCTCTGTAGTGCAGTAACTTGTAAAATTATTGTTCACATATTCACCTCCATTATCTGTTCTTAACTTTGGAATTTGATGTCCAGATTGTTTTTCTACAAGGGCCTTGTAGGCCAAAAAATTGTCAAAAAAATTGTTATTAAGTTTTAAGAAGTAAACCCAAGTACATCTGGAAAAGTCATCAATGAAAGTTAAGAAATAATTTCACCCAGAAAAAGGAGAAGAAATTGGACCAAACAAATCACTATGAACAAGATGCAAAGGGCTCGAGGTGTGCCAAGAGGCACATTTGTCAAAATTGTCCCGATGATGTTTTCCAAGAACACAACCGACACAAACACCATCTTTGCATGAAATAAGAGGAATACTAGTCACCATCTGTTGATTACATAGTTGTTGCAATGAGCGATAGTTTAGATGACCAAACCGCTCATGCCAAAATTTGCTCAAGTCGTCGCTATGAGCAACAGAAACTGATAAAAAAGATGATGACCCAAAGTTTTCAAACTTCTACAACTTGGTAATATCATCAACAATTCCAGTTGCAAGAACATGCTTAGGATCTCTTAGATCCTTGATTACAACTTGGTGAGGTGGAAACTCTACGGTTTTACCTTCACCTCAATGAGTGATTTGATATATTGATAGAAGGTTAGAAGAAAGACTTGGAACACATAATACATCATTGAAATGACCATTATTTACTCGAAATGTTCCATATCCTTCAACACTAAGAGATCTATCATCACCAACAAATATTTTCTTGGTGTTACATTCATTTAGAGTAGAAAATATGTCTCTATCCTTATCCATATGATAAGATGCTCCAGAATCAATAATCCACTCATCAAAAGAAGAAGTAGAAGGTGCATTGAAGGAGAAACCAGAAGCATAAAGTGCATGTCCATGAGAAGAAGAAGAAGTAGAATCAATAATGATGTTGTGCTTCTTCATTGTTGCTTCTAAAGTTGTCATATTCTTGAAACATTTGGACTCATCATGACCATCTTTATCACAAAAGTTGCAATGTCTGTTAGTCTTCTTACTTTTATATTTTTCTCCTTTGTCACCATTAGGAGCGGAAGTTGTCTAAGTGTGTTTGGGACCCTTATATTGCTTATTGATGTGGCGAGGATGTTGCTTCTTGGGATTATTGGGTTTATATTTATTATGGACAACTAAGCCTTTGTTGGAGGTACCTGCAGTACTGATCACTCCAAGTGGTACAAGGTTATCTTGCTCTCTAATCAAACCATCAAAAAGATTCTCAAGACTGGGTTTTTGATAATCTATCCCTAGAGCCTCTTGCATGGCATAAAAGGTAGATAAAAACACATAATATGCACTACCTATCTTAGAAAGAATAAGATAGATGAAATGATCTTCTTCTATCTTTATCTTACATTCTTCACATAAAGTTCTAAGTGTTTTAAACTTAGATAGATAGTCTTCAATGCAAGAAAAATAATTTGGAATTAAAGTCAGTACTTGATTTTCTAACTGTTATGCTCGAATAATATTGTGTTTACCAAACACAAATTCAATATTTTCCCAAGCTTCTTTAGGTTTATCAATTGATTGAAGATGGAACCTTAAATCAGGAGAGATGGACATTCTGATTAATCCATGTGCTTCGTCATTCCTATTCTCCCATTTGAGTTTCTTATCAACATCAGTGGATGTTGTTTCCTTTCCTAAGGTAATCCGGTACAAGCCTTTACTTTTTAATAAATCCTCCATATGAGATTTCCATTGGAAGTAGTTGGTGTTGGTAAGCAAGATATTACATGTAGAATCCATATTAAATATGTAGATAATATGGATTTAAAAACTGAAACTGATGATATGAATGGAAATATCTCGAAAAGTTATGCAGTTTTAAAAAAAAACGGCACTAAAAAGGGACTTTAGATGTGAAAGTTATGCCCCTTTTAAAAAATGCATAAATGGTAACCAAAGGACCACGTGGTGTTGTAAGTTACTTTATGAAGTGACCCACTTTTATAAAGAGAAGTGGGGATCACTTTTAAAATGAAATTACTTTATAAAAGAAAAGTTGCATGCAAAATAAATAACTCTAAAATAAAATATTAAAGCTACTTATAGTGATTCACTTTTATACTTGAAGTGAAATACACTTTACAATTTGAGCATGCACTTTTTCAAAAAAAATGTAACAAAAAGAGAGACTTGAACTCAAGACCTCTTACTTAATAAGGTGACTTTTAACCAAATGGGATAGCAAAACATATTGTATTGTTTCACAAGAGGATTGTTGTTGTTTTTGTTGTTGTGGAAGATGGCCTTGGAGAACATGCTAAAAAAAATCTCTTCACACAAGAAAAAAAATCTGCTTCTCGATGATAACAAGGGTTGGATCTCGGTTAGATTACCTGGAAGATGCACCTTTTTCTATCTGTTTATGATTTTCTGAGATCGCACAGGGCACGGGGCAAAGAGCATACATAGATCTAAAAGAGTAGCAACCAGGAAACAAATAATATAAAACCAAAATAATACTCTGCAAAAATTTTAAAAATGCATATTCATGCTTTATACCTCTAGATCTGACTGAAATGGTCGTTTCTTGGGAAAAGAAAACCTTTTCGAGTGAAACAAAAAAAATTTCATGACTGAAATGAGTGCTACAGAAACAATGGAATATTCCTCTAAGCCCATAAATGTACGAAAATGAAAAAAAATGGATATGAGGTAACTGGGCTTCACGATATCAATCTACAACTTCAAACATGCTCTGATACCATGTTCGAAAAAATAGTTATTCCAACAAAGGACAAACACCTTTAGTAACCACTCACACAACCAAATCAAATATCAAAACACCGATGTTTTGACATGGTAAAACCCCTACGAGGAAACATCCACGACCCCAACCAACACAACCACTTGGAGCAGTTTATTAATGAAAAATAAAAAGATTACAGAGAGATTTTACAAGAGAGTTTCTCACAATCGATCATCATAAAATGACCCTCCATGTTCTTTAAATAGATATCATGGACCAATCATTTGTTAAGACACATATCAATGGTTGTTAAGATCGGGGAGAATATGAACTCTCAGATCACTCTATGTCAGGAACATATTGTGACCGTTGGATTTCCTAACTACAAATGCATACCAATGCATACTAAAGAAACACACTAAGAAATTCACTTTTACCTAACGACACATTAGACTAAGCAGATCTTAACTAACTCCTAAGACTCTAAATATATTAATAGGAACAACCTCCTGGATATGTCCAGAATGACTCTAGCCTTGTTTTTCTCCTTACAAAATCTCTTTATGGTCTTAAGCAAGCTCCCCAAGATTGGTATGCCAAAATGGATAACTTTATTATTAACACCAAATTTTCTAGATGCCATTCTAATCCTAATTTGTATACCAAGAAATTAGGAAGTCATCACATAATCCTTGTCCTTTATGTTGATGACCTTGTCCTTACTGGTAGCGACTCAAAACTTTTAAACCATGGGAAAACCAGCATTAAGAAGAAATTTGTAATGACATACTTAGCCTTATTGCACTATTTCTTTGGCCTCCAAGTTTTGCAAACCAATGAATGGATTTTTCTCTCTCTATCTAAATATGCTTGTGACCTTCTTCGTTTCTTTCATATGGAAGATTTTAAACCAACCCCTTTAGATTAGGAAGGCGACCCTGATTCGTTGCTTTCACTGATTCAGATTAGGAAGGTGACCCTAATGATCGAAAGTATACTGCAGGTTATGTTTTCAACCTTGGTTCAGGACCTGTCACTTGGGCCTGTAAGAAACAACAGGCTATTCCACTTTCTTCAACAGAATAAGAGTATCAAACAACGTTAAATGAAATTCAGGAAGTCGTGTGGCTTTGACAGATCCTTTTAGAGTTTGAATTCCAGCAACAACATCAGACCAACCTTTGGTACGACAATCAGAGTGCCATCAAGCTTTCCAAAGACCCAGTTCAACATCAGCGCAAAAAACACATCAAACTACACATGCACTTCATCAGAAATATCATTCATGATAAAGTTATTGAAGTTCTCTTTTTCCCTATAGAATATCAAGTTGCAGACATTTTCACAAAGTCTCTTACAGAAAAGAAGTTTTCCAAACTTCGCTCTATGTTAGGAGTTCAGGAAGCTATCATTAAGGGGGGATAGGTTCTAATGCCTCCTTTCTTCTCCTATTGTGTCACTATTGTAAATACTTCAATCCTATCCCAAGTGGTTCTTAAGGGGGGATGCTAGGATATTTAGACACTTAGGAGTTAGTTAAGATCTACTTGGTCTAATGTGTCGTTAGGTAAAAGTGTGTTTCTTTAGTATGAATTAGTATGCATTTGTAGTTAGTAAATATGATAGTCATGATATGTTCCTGACATAGAGTGATCTGACGGTTCATATTCTCCTCGATATTAATGACAATTGATCCATGGATTAATGCCCGATTGGTCCATGATCTCTATTTAAAGAACATGGAAGGTCATTTGCCAATGATCGATTATGAGAATATCTCTTGTAAAATCTCTCTGTAATCTTTTTCTTTTTCATTAATAAACTACTCCAAGTGGTCACGTTGGCTAGGGCCATGGATGTTTCCTCGTATGGGTTTTACCAAATCAAAACATTGGTGTGTCGATCTTTTATATGGTTGTGTGAGTGGTTACTGAAGGTGTTCATCCTATGTTTGAATACCTGTGTTGTCGAACAGAAAGCAACATTTTCATAAATAATATGTCATTTGGATGAAGATAACATACTGGAAAAAGAACAATTATAAAGATAACTTTTTATTTCAAGGAAGAATAACAGGGTGTTAGTTAGAGAATCCAACACATAGGTAACCAGGAATATCTCAGCTTGGAACTCAAGGGAACTTGTTGCTAGGAAAAATACCAGCAAACCAACACTAAACACTTGTTGTTACAATGAAAATCACCTAGAAGTTCACTCTCCAAGCCTGACAACTTGACTCTTTAGTTTACAACTCCAAATACGCTCCAAATATGCTCCAACTTTCTTTATAATTCTCCCCCCATGGTTTCACCAACTCTAAGCTCTCTTTCTTCCTCTCTACTTGCTCCTCATGCACAAAAACTCCCTCTCCCCAACTGTTGTCCCAAGCCATACGAATTTCCTATCTTTTTCTTTCCTTTCTTGACTCACACTCTTCCCTAAGATTATTGTATTCAACCCCCATATGCCAAATAACTTTGGGATGTGACTACTCACACCCACCCTCTTACATGTATTCAATGATTGGATTTGGGAAATCTCAATCAAAATTTAGGAGATTCATACACCAATAGAAAATTTAGGAAAATGGGTTGAATTATACATTATTAATTCCCCCTTGAACCCCTCTTATCCATTATCCTAGAAACTCCCCTGTCTTGTGCATTAATTCATCCCCCATCTCTTGTCCATGTCCCCTTAACAATTGGCATCAAATTTTATTATTAAAACATAGAAATACAATTCACATATTACATCGCTTTGGAAGTAGCCACACAATATATCTACAAAAGCATTATTTAAACTAGTGATTATAGTGGGGATGTTACATTCCCCCTCTCCCTACAATTGTGATTCTCCCTCGATGCACTCTATGTCGATATACATATATATGCAACTTTACATAACAATACTTAGAAGTAAAAAAAATTCAATTTAACAACTCCAACAACAACTCCAACCATAATTTCATGTTCCTCTCAACTGGTCGACCCAAGGAATTCACCATTCATTTATCAAGGTTAACCCAAGGGATGTACCATCCATTTATCAAGGATAACCCAAGGGATGTACCATATATTTATCAAGTCTAAACCAAGTTACGTGCCATCCGGTTATCAAGGCTAACCCAAGGAATGAGCCATTCATTTATCAAGGTCCCCAACACAATTGGATAGGACTTTGAGATGTGGTTCCAAAACTCTAGCTGCTCAAAATGGAGTCTTACATTCTATTTTCTTCAAAATTGTCAAAACATTGTGGGTATTCTTCCCACATTTTTTCTTCATGCTCCTGTGTAGCATCTTCAAGACCATAAAAGGTCCATTAAACCTTTACTGGCCCTATGGCCTTGTTCCCGAGCACTTTGACTTTCTGGTCCAGGATGCATACTGGTTCCACCCATAAATTTCCTTCGTGCTCCATGTGGATCACATTCCAATAAATTATGTGGTTAGGGTCAGGAACATGTTTCTTTAATAATGATACATGAAATGCATTATGAACTCTCATGGATGCATGCAATGATAGCATGTATGCAACTATCCCTATCTTCTCTAATATTGCAAAAGGCCCACAATATCTTGCTACTAGCTTTGGGAAACTTCTTAATCTTATCATACTTCTCTTTGCCTTTACTTTTAAGAACACATGTTCTCCCACTTTAAAATCTCTGAAAAATATGTTCTTGTCTACATAACTTTTCTACCTATTCTAGAAAACCTTCAAATTTTGTTGTATCATTTCCATATGCTCTTCCATTTCTTTTAACAATTATGGCCCAACAACTTCTCTATCTACTAGATTATCCCAACTCATTGGTGTGTTACATTTTCTTCCATACAATGCTTCAAACAGACTCATTTTCAATGAGGACTGATACCCATTATTGTATGCAAATTCCACTAAATTGATATAATCTTCCCACTTTGATGGTTGATCCATCACATATATTCAAAGCATGTCATCAATTATCCTATTGGTCCTTTCTGTTTTCCCATCTGACTTTGGATGATATGCTATACTAAGATATAAATTTGTTCCAAATCCTTTGAACAAACCTTTCCAAAAATTGGAAGTAAACTTTGGATCTCTATCTAAAAATATTGTCTTAGGCACTCCATGTATCCTAGCAACTTCTTTCATATATATTTCTAGAATATTTATTGCCTTCTGTGTACTCTTTACTGGAATAAAATGTACTTCCCCTTCATCAATTTATCCACAACCACCATGATGGAATCATGTTACTTAACTATTATGGGAAGATTTTTAATAAAATCAACTGTGACAACTTCCCATTTCCATTACGGAATGGGAAATGGTTGTAGCAAACCTGCTAGATGCCTATGCTCTATTTTTTCCTTTTGGAATTCTAGACATATAGCTATGTAATTAACCACTTCTTTATTCATTCCTGACCAAAAGTATTGGTCTCTCATAGTTGCAATTGTCTTCTTATAACGTCGGCGCCCACCATATGGCACATTATGCATTTCCTTTAGAACTACATTTTTCAGCTCACTGGAATTTGACACATATACGTTTCCTTTGTACATGAGAATTCTATCTTCATTTAACTCATAAGAATTATATTTTTGTTGAAAATTACCTTGATGTAATATCTCCTTTATTTTTAAATAATGTTGATCTGAATTTGTTGTTGTGATAATTTGATCTTTTAGATCTATCCTATACATGTTGATGGATGGAATATGCAATTCATGAGTTCCCTACTGAATGCATCAACCACTTGATTTGTTTTCCCCTTTATATGCTTAATTTCGAAGTCATATTCACTTAGAAATTCCAACCATCTAGTTTTTATGGCATTTAGTGTTATCTTCCTAAACAAATGCTTCAAACCACAATGGTATGTCCTTAGTGTTGGGTTCCTTTTGTCACTTGGGTGAGAAAAAAGACAACCCTTGATTTCTTAGTCGAACTATCTAAACAACACATAACAATGGTTAGCAGGTTAGTAAACCTACAAACAATGAAATAGATATCAAAGAAAAAGAAAATAAATAAAGAAACATGAGTTAAACAAATATCAACAAGAGATGCAAAATATTGAACACAAAGAGTTGGTATCCAATAGACACTAGTCTTCTTAATTTGAGAACACCAAGAGGAGAAATGTGGGACTTGTAAATCCCCTATTCCTCCTAAGGGAGGGCCCTTGAATCCCTAAAGGTAGCACTTCTACTCTCCTATTCTAACTTGACAATGGTGAATAAATGTATGGAAAGGATTCCCAAGAGGTGGAAATGATTTCCTTTTCTATACTTGCTCAAATTGTTCTTGAGAGAGGAAATGGTTTCTCCAAGAAGATTTGAACAACATAACACTACAATGAACTTCTTCCTCTTTTGCATACAATGATCCTCTATTTATAGGAGTATTTCTATATATTTCACAACTAGATTCAAATGTGAATGGGGACGCCTTTGAAGGCAACTCCCATCCTTTCAGTGATCCCAAGGAAGAATTTTAGGGTGATTTTTGGGTATGGTTGAGATATACTTCATCCTAGAATTGGTTGAGGCCCGACCAAAATCATCAATGCACTATGTTTGCATCCACGTGGGTTGATTGATTGTCAGTTTCATGGCCTATGCACTATGCGAATTGTACATTGTGTTAGCACACGTGGACATGTGCGCGATGTCTTTGTTGAATGTGCGTAGAAGTTGAACATATGTTTTACACAGTTTTGTGACTATATGGCCAATTTGTGTTGGTTGTTTCTTCATTGGTTTTCTATATTTGTATGAGAAATTTTTTGGTGATAACAGATGCCCCTTGATGTGTGAGGTGTGACTAGAGTAAAACTATGCATGTATTGTGCACCTATTGTTGGATATGGCATGTGGTAAACACGGGACTGTGAAATAGATAGTCGCATCGATGAGCGCAAGTGTAATGGATACAACCATAGAAATGTGCATGACTATGGGGGGTACAACTGCACGGGTAGTAAATTCTGATTTTTGGTGAGTGTTTGGGTTTTTCGTGGTGAGAAAAACTAACTCAATTTTGTTGGATTTGGTGCAGGTGACGGAGTGGGAAGCCACTGTGATGATTCAGTGGCATGAGTGGGACTGAGAGGATTTGCGGAGGGTTGTAGGGGATGATCCCCATTTTTGGTGGCATTTGGTTTGAGCTAGATTACTCCAGCTTTCTGATTGCTCAATGATCCACTCATAGGACGCCCTATTAGAGTATATCATTAGGATGTGGCAACAAGAGTGAAAATTATTTGAGGTGTGAGGGAACAATATCCATATTACAAAGAACACCAAAATATAATTCATAACTGGGATACCTTTTTGGGTCACGGAATTACCTACACAATCAAGGATTCCACCAGGGGTGATAGTAGTAGTGATGGTTGACCGACATAGTTCGGGGACTGTGGTGATGAGAAGTGGATATATCATTATAGTTGTTATAGACTCGTTGGAGACGCAGGTTTTCTACGAGATGATCGTATGGATTTTTAGATTGTTGGGGACCCATCACATATATGGGGCACACATGGTGATCATAGAGTGAGCGATGGAGGGGTGGATTTATTATTGGGCTCACGTGATGCGGGCCTACATGGTAGCGCAACTGGATAGGTGTGTCTCTGTTGGGAGAAGAGAATTTTTATTTGGGTCGGTGTTGATTTTGTTTATCTTGGAGAGGGTGATTCTTCTACGTCCGAGAGTGATTTTGGATCCGTTGTCGCCGCATGATCCTTGAATGATGAGGTGGGTGCAAATTATTCCTCGCTAGGGTGGTGGAAAGGTGTGTTATTATTTCAACCCTACTTTTGAGGGGGTTTGGTGGAAGACCCCTCAGATTATACCAGATTTACCATATCACGGGTTGGACTTCCGTCATCACCCGAATATGCATCTGCCAACTGGTGAGATGTGGTATCACTGATGTGATATTGTTGTACTTTGTGTATTCATATGTTCTTTGATTTTAAATAATTTGATATCGGAAATACAAATACAAACGTTTTTCTTGTTTATGCAGATGTTGGGTCCAGCAGGAGAGAGGTTGAGTTTGTTCGGCCAGGCGTAGAGGAACTGATGATATGATGACCTGGGGTGGGGCCATCATAGGATCCTAGAGTGGGTATGACACATTTCGAGGAGACAAATGATATGGCATCAGTGGTCTGGGAGGTAGAGGACCTGCAGAGGCATCTGGAGATGGTCTTAGATAGAGTGCCAGAGGACATGTGGCCGCATATCTGCGACGAGTAGATATTAGAGAAGTGCATACATGGGGACCCTAGATGGAGGTCGATTGTTCGAAGGGAGGTGGTGGTGGGATAAGCATTGATTGGCCATACACTAGAAAGGGAGGTTCCCCCTGGTGGTGGAGCGAGGGATCCCCCAGGTGGCAGAGATTCACTAGTGGATTCACGGGTTGGTAATCATTTAGGGGCTCCATAGAGGTTAGAAAATGTATGGGTGTGGCCCATTTAGTATATATTGAGGGTACATTTTGGTCATGGGGCTTAGCTGTGGGGATAAGACAAGTTATATAGTTTTGTATCAGAAACATGTATGATATCTTTTGATCTATATATGAGTAGACCTTTTGATGATGCTTCTGATGTTGTGGTAAATATGTGTGATGTTTATGATTGTTTCCTTTTTCTATGGATGATGAATGATGTTGAAATGTATGTTGATGTGATCAATGTGAATCTAGGACTTGATTAGCCATATGATCTGCAAACTGGTTTAGGCTCCTAGGGATATGATTAAATGTAATTAACTCAAAATTGCATGATAGAAGTTAAACTTGAATGTACTTGTGGTATAAGTATGGATAACCAACACAATAAAAAATGTTCAACTATAGGACGATGAAATGGGAATATAAGAGGATGCTTAAGTGACAAATATGGAGGTGATTGGCCTCTAAGAGGAGGCCAATGACAGCGGGGTATTCAACTTGGTTGTTGGTGGAAGGCACAAGGAATATACCACTAGAGTGAAGTAATACATGATCTGGGGTGTAAATATACCACGCCGCCGAAGTGAGATTCTGAGTCCAACGGCTGGCACCATCAGCATACCCTATGTGGTAAGCGAATGGAGGATTCATCTCTCAAAACAAGGACAAAGGATTCAGCCTATGGCATGGTAGGGTGAGGTGTTTAACAAAGACTAAAACCACTAGGGAAATGAAAGAATAACCTAAGGTAGAGTGTGTTGTCTTAAGGGTAGAATGTATTTAGGTATAAACCATTGACAGGGTCCTTGAGTGTGGCTCCTTTAGGATGAGCCAGAATGTAGGCACCTTTGGTGAGGCAATGACGAAATATATAGGGACCTCACCAAAGAGATTTAAATTTTTCGTGGCCTAGGGTGTCATGGGCGATATCATAGGTTAGTAATAGGTCTCATTAGGTAAAGGATAGAAGGGTTACTTGATGATCAAAGACAACCTTGGACCATTTCTTGGCAGATTGATTATTTTGTAGAGATGATCGACGATACTTGTTGAGAGGTTCTGGAATGACCAATTGTTGCTAGATGAGAGTTGTATCTGGGAGGAGCTTGATTGCAGTGCGTAGAGTACACATTTCACATTCTATGGGGAGGATGAATTCCACCACATGAATGAGATGGAAAGGAATGAAATTGGTGGAAGTTTTGACTGCCATGTGATATGCCCATAAGGATGAGAAAAGCATGTGATGCCAATTGGTCTTATGCTTATCTATTGTTTACTGCATCAATGTTTTGAGGAATTTATTGACAACTTCGACTTTTCCATTGGACCGTGGGTAGTAGAGGGATTCAAAATCATGATTAAATCCTAGTTTGTTGGAGAGTTCAGCAAAATCTTCATTCTCGAAATGTTTTCCATGGTCGAATACTAGATGGATGGGAAATCCGAAGAGGGAAATGACGTGATTCAAGAAAAAATGAGCAACTGTGTTTGGTAAAGTAGTCAAAAACGAATACATTATACTTGTGCCCATTGCTAGATGAGGGGTTGCAAGTCATGAAATCAATGCCCCACTTACATAAGGGGTCAACGATGATTACTGGATAGAGAAGGGAAGGTGGTGCCTAGGCTTTGTGTGCTTATAAATGGCACTTTTTGTAGTGATTGAATACATGTATGCAGTCATGAAATAGGGTGGGACAAAAGTACCCATCCCAAACTATTTTATGTGCAGTGTACATGCCAGAAAAGTGACCTCCACATGCTCCACTGTGAAAATCATTGAGAACTTTTTTTGCTTCCTCAATGGTGAAGCATCGTTGGAGAATGGTGTCGATGCCCATACGGTATATCACTTCTCCTATGATGAAGTACTGTGAGGCTTGGTAAAGGATTCGACGGTGGTCATCTTGGGAGAGATGAGGGACGAATGTTTGTGTTCAGATATAGAAAAGAATATCCCTGTACCATGGTTCATCAGATAAAATGAAGAATAAATGTTCATCGAAGAAGTTTTTATTGACAGGGAGGTCAGATGAGTTGGATGGTAAGTAAATGATGAGTTCTGCTAAGACGAGGCATTTTTTTCTTTTGGTAGTAGTGAACTCTAGATCATATTCTTGGAGGATGAAAATCCAGCGAGCGAATTTTCCATTCATATAGTGGCGACTGAGAAGATAGTGCATAGGGTTGGAATTGGCCACAAATGTGGTAGTGTGAAGTATTTTATAGTGACGCAACTTCTAAATTGTGAGGATGAAAAGGAGGGAAAGATTCTCCTCGTAATTTGTTTTTAAAGGCGGACCTAACAGATTTTTTCTAATATAGTAGATGATGTGTTCACATTGGGCATTGCCTACTTACACAAGAACTCCTGCAAATGAAACTTTAGAGGCAGAAAAGTAAAAGATATAATCCTTATCATAGTCTAGGGGACTAATTAAGGGTGATTTGTTGAGTGCTTCTTTGAGAGACTCAAACGTAGATTGAGTGTGTTGGTCCTAGTGAAACAAGACATCACGTTGTAGTAAGTGTATGAATTTATAGGCACGAATAGCATAATCAGGAACAAAATGCTGGAAAGATTAACTTTTCCTTGGAGGATCTGCAATTGGCATAGGTTCTTGGGAGGAAGAATCTCGTTGATGGCCTAAAACTTAAGGGGTTCAATGGTGATGCCTTGCTAGGAGATAATAAAGAAGAAGAGGTGGTTTGCAGTGACAGAAAAGACACATTTCATGGCATTGAGATGAATATTGTATCGTAGAAAAAGTTTAAAGATGATCTGAAGATATTCTATGTGTTGGGAGCGTTGTTTAGAATCAACGGTGATGTCATCCAAGTATGCAATAATAATGTGATCCAAATCATGAAAGGAATATGTCATGGCGTGTTGGAAGGTGGTGCCAACATTTTTAAGTCCGAAGGGCATCACTCAATATGCAAATGTGCACTAGGGGGTTGTAAATGTGATCTTGTATTGATACGCATGGAGAATTTGAATCCAATTATAGCTGGAAAATCCATTCATGAGTGACAGAACTTCGTGGCCAACACAATCATTAATGGCTTGGTCAATGAATAGTGTAGGAAAGTTTTATTTGGGAGAAGCTTGATTGAGATCATGAAAATCAATGCAGACCCTAATAGTACCTTGTTTTTTGTTGATAGGAACTGGGTTTGAAACCAATTATGTGTAGGCTATCAGGTAGATGAATCCAGCGACACACAATTTATCGATTTCAAATTTGATGGCCATAGTTGTGGATGGGGAAAATATTGGGCCATGTGTTGATACAGTGTTCCATAATGGTTGGGTCTAACCCAGGCATATCGGTGTAAGACTAGGTGAAAACGTCCCAAAATTCATGGAAGAGGGCCTTACATGCTATGATTTATTCGGGAGAGCATGTAGCACCAAGAGTGATTTATTCCATGACATTAGGTTTGACAGAGATGCCAATTTTATTTATGGGGCAGATAGTTTCCATATTTCCTTCTTCAAAAGCGTCAAATGTGGGTGATTTATTTTTGAACCAGTCCACATGGCTAGGGGGGATGAAATCCTTAGATTCAATGGAACAGACAGGGGCATCTGAGTGTGGATTAAAGGCATTGTGAGAGAGACAAAAGGATCGGTGATGAAATGAATCCCATTGATAATTGGGTGCACATAGATTGAAGGATGAAGGAGTATATGGAGCCTGTAACAAGTGGGATCAAGGTGTTGAGATTCATGGGAATAATGGATGACACATCTATGTATGGATGGTGGGTTGAGGATTGGATATCATCATTCGAACTCAAGGTGGATGGACGTATGGGCGGGGATGATAACCTTCACTAGACTTCATGAACCAAATATCCATATATAAATTGGATGCAGGATGGTATGAGGGAGGCAGAATCTTGTAAATAGGCGTTAGAGGGGTGTATAGCGGGTTTGGTGGGAAGTATTTTCATATTGGTGGAATAGATATGGCCAATGGGTTTAGAGGAAGGTGGTTGGTCCTTTGAGGGGGTATGTTGCGATTGCTAGGAGGGGAATTTTGCATAACCTGGTCCATCTGGGGTTGTAGTTGTGGTGTAAAGGGTTGGGATGGAATCACTATGGCATGCTCGTCCCTCAATAATGAGCGAGAATCGATATGTGTGATGATCCATATAGTAACATAACACACAGGGGCATCATAGATGTTCATTTACTGAGGTGGAGACCTTGTAAATTGTTTTCCTCTTAGTGGTAGTGTGGGGAGATTGAGAGGGTTTTGGTATTGGTGTTTGTCTTATTTCTCTAAGAGTCTCCCGGTAGGTAGGAATGGTCAGAAAATGATGTGTGTAATGAATGTACTCCCCACATATGGAAAATGCGTGTTTAGTAAATAGGCCTTTTGTCTTTGTAGAACATGATTATGCTGAGGTATAAACATCTAGTGCAACGATGGGCACCTAAGGAGATACCTGAAGTGGACACAGATTTCTTCATCGGTGGGAGGATGTATCGCATTGCTCCTTCATCCTTACATGGATTGGGGTTATTTTCCATGGATGGCATAAAGGTCGGGTATGGCACTATAACTGAATTGATGGACTATGTCGGACCATTATACAAATACAATCATTGGTTGATGTTGGTCCGATATACGCAAAGTATGCAGAGATACGGAGTTGCCGCAAATTATATACAACTACTAGATAACAATCAAAATAAAGGGGCAACTATGTATATTGATGGAAGGCCAAAAGCTACTGGAAACATTGTGGGCTTTATAAATAGTACACAACCAGTGGCAACAACTAAGAAACTGAATTTCATATTTGAGGCACATGAAGGAAATCGTATATTTGTATGTGCAACAAAAACAATAGTTCCAGGTGAAGAGTTGTTGATCGATTACAACTTAAATTGAATAGATAGAGAGGGTGACTGTGGAAAGGCACCCACTTCGCCTCAGCAGGTAAATGTTAAATACACTAAAAACTTATGACTACAACAACTAAATTTCAGAAATTTCATTATTTTTTTTTCTGTTATTACTACAATATTTCATTTTCTTAATGTTACAAGTGAATTTCATAACTTTTATTGATTGATTTATTGTGTCAACATCTATCCAGGGTGATCATGGTAGAAAATCACTCGCTACATCTCTCCAGGGTGACCGTGGAAAGGCACCCATTGTACCTCAACAGGTAAATGTTAAATACAGTAACAACTTATGACTACAGCAACTAAATTTCTGAAATTTAATTTTTTTTTTCTGATATTACTCCAATATTTCATTTTTTAAATGTTATAGGTGAATTTCATAATTTTTGTTGATTGATTTATTGTGTCAACTTTTGTCCAGGGTGACCGTGTCTGAGTTTCACCCGCTACATCTCTCCAGGGTGATTGTGGCAAGGTACCCATAGTGTCTCGCCAGGTAAATGTTAAATACATTAACAACGTATTACTACAACAACTAAATTTCTGAAATTTCATTATTTTTTTTTTATATTACTCCAATATTTTCATTTTTTAAATGTTACAAGTGAATTTCATAACTTTTGTTGATTGATTTATTGTGTCAACTTATTTCCAGGGTGACCGTGTCCAAGTTTCACCCACTACATCTCTCCAGGGTGACCGTGGAAAGGCACCCACAGTGCCTCACAAGGTAAATGTTAAATACAGTAACAACTTATGACTACAACAACTAAATTTCTAAAATTTCATTATTTTTATTCTAATATTATTCCAATATTTCATTTTTTAAATGTTATAGGTGAATCTCATAACTTTTGTTGATTGATTTATTGTGGCAACTTCTATCCATGGTGACCGTGTCCAAGTTCTACCTACTACATCTATCTAGGGTGACCATGGAAAGGCACCCACAGTGCCTCACCAGGTAAATGTTAAATACGGTAACAACCTATGACTACAACAACTAAATTTCTGAAATTTCATTATTTTTTTCTGATATTACTGCAATATTTCATTTTTTTAATGTTAGAGGTGAATTTCATAAATTTTGTTGATTGATTTATTGTGTCAACATCTGTCCAGGCTCCCACAAAGGATGTTGATGACGACGAAATATATTATTCGACAAACCCAATGACAACTGTAACGAAGGCCTTGAAGAAGGCTAACATGGAATATCTAGTTTTGATTAGAAAAAGACCCCTGACACAGGAGGATAGGGAAAGAATTGTAGGGCTACAAACTACAATAACTAATTTTGGGGTAAGTGG